>APFE030856085.1:12023-67390 GCA_000404065.3 Pinus taeda | reverse complement strand
AAAAGCAAGAGGCTCATTCACATGCTTATTGCCTATTGCCATTTCTACTCTCCATTGCCATCTTCCATTTTCATCTTTCATTCCCTGTCATTTTCATTCCGCAAATAAGCCATGCTTCAATGCAAATTATTGACTCCATAGTCCTTTGAGTCTAAAGTTCTTTGTAAAAACACCTTGAGGCTTCCATGCCTTAATGGAAAGTCCTCATGCTGATAAACAATGGGAATACATTAATGTCCCTTGTTCATCAGATCTTCTAGGTGACTCGACATCGACAAATTCATTCGTACCTAGCAAGATGTGTTTGGGCATCTTGACTCTCATTGTCATCAATGGTGAGAGTTCTCGTGTTGACTAGTGGCATCCACTAATGGCCACTAAGCTAACAATTTCCTACTATGTTCGACATCAGAACATCTTTTCACATAGTAGGAATTGTGCCAATGAGTTGTGAAGACATGAAGACTATTATTTTTAGCATTTTGAAGCAGTTTCAGCAAGTTTTAGTAGAAGCAATAAAAATTCATCTTATCTCTCTATCCATGACTCCTCTTGTTCAACCACTTGAAGACGAATATGATCGGAAATTTTTCAGCCACCACACATACAACTCATCCATTCCAAAGGGTAAGTGAAGGTACGTCATTTTCTAACTTTTGACCATAGAATTCCATAAAAATCTAGAATGATAATTGTTGGAAAAATATTTCTCTTGCTCATTTCATAAAATTGCCAATACCATCAGTTGGGGGGGAATACAATCATTTTCATATCTTGCCATGTCCATATCATATTCAAGAGCTCACATACTTCCAACAGATACTAACTATTACATTGTTATTATGAGCATACAATGGCTTTTCAGAAAAAGTGCTTAAAGGATAAATTGGATACAAACAAAATCATGGTTGTCACACAAGAACCAACCATCATGCAATCCAATAAAGATATACTTTGCAACAATAATCAAAATATTATTATGCAAAGTTCAAAGATCAAAATAGGAGGCAAAAAAAAATAAAAAATGGTTGTAACACAAGAACCAACAATGTTGCAAATCAAGTAAAACACTTGGTAGAAATATAAAGTTATCAGATAATATCATGCAAAGTTAAGCCAAAGCTCAAGGATCAAAAGAGTTAATGTAATATATATTGCATGAGGACATGCAATAGCTTCAATTGGGTGGTACGTTGAGTCTTGAAAATGTCATTCATTTTCATTACACTTTCACTATTATGTCCATTATATCACCTCCATTTCACTACTATGTCACCACATTCATCCCACTTTCATTATCATTGGGCCACATTTATGTTTTTTCCAATCTTTATTAATTCTAAGCCTTTTAAATGAATTTGTGGTTAAAAATTAGGAAATAATGTGCATAAGCTTATACCTAACCAATGGGTTGAGATTGTTGACATGTGTAGGTTGAAAGGAGGCTTCTAGAAGACCCTTATGTGGCACTCTAAGGCCAAATTCGAATTTGAGTGGAAAGAATCATGGGATCATGAGGATATGTGTCACATCTCCTAATTGTATTGTAACTCTAAAAAGACATGTGTCTTATCAGTTCCTATTTTGATTAGGACTCTAGAGGTAGAGGGAGAAATTCATGGATTATCATTAATGAGGTGGCTCTCATCTTTTTGTATAAATAGGAGATCTCTCTCCTTCATTTGTTAGTCTTTTTTAGTCTTTTTAGTCCTTATTTTTTAAGATTGTAGTTCTTCCTTGATGGCTTTTGAAAGCTTTGGAGAAATTTGTTGTACTTTGTACTTTTGAAGAATTTGAATAAAGCTTTGATGTTCTCAACATGGAAGGAGATGTGGAGTAGATGTCATGGAGCACATTAGAATGTAAGGTAGAGTAGATTTCATTTTGTAAATATTGCTTTGTAGAATGTAAGGTAGAATAGATTTCATTTTGTAAATATTGCTTGTTTTGATTTGATTACTTTCAAGTTTGATAGATTAGATTTTTCATTCATGCAATTTTAATTCATGCAAGTGTGTTCAATTTTGCTTTGATTTCATAGGTGGCAGAGGGCCCCTGCCTTTTATAGTTGTCATTTAATTTTGTTATGCTTATGTATATTAGTTGTACATAAATTACTTTCAAGTTGATTGTAGATTAGTGATGCACATAGCCTTTTAATGACTAATGACATGATAGATTCTAGTCAATTTAACGTCTTAAATTGCTCTACATAAATTATCAATCCGGGTATCGTAAACTGATGAAGTATGGTGCACTATATGTGCTTAGTTAACCTTTCTCTTATTTCATTGTTTTATAGTTTATGTTGTTTTTGGGGTTTTGTTCTTGTTGGTTTTCTAAAGTGTTTAATGCAAATGGAAATCCTATTCTAAGGTCTTAAGAATAATTTTAAAGGAAAAGTATGGATAAAGATTTCAAGACAAGGCCTATGTCCCTAATGGTAACTTCCAAAACTTATCACTTCAAAAGAACTTAAAAACATGTTATTGATGGAGTTAGTATTTAAACAAAAGTGTAAATATACAACTAGTTCAATCAAAATAAAATGTAATAACCAAACAATGAGCTAATGACTATAAGACCTAGTGTCCTTGTTGCTTCAGCAAAAGGAAAAGATGATTCTATCATGTCATTAGTTCAATCAAAATAAAATGCAATAACCAAACAATGAGCTAGTGACTATGAGACCCAGCATCCTTGCTGCTTCAGCAAAAGGACAAGATGATTCGATCATGTCATTAGTCATTAAAAGGCCGTGTGCATCACTAATCTACAATCAACTTGAAAGCAATTTATGTACAACTAATATACATAAGCATAACAAAATTAAATGACAACTATACAAGGCAGGGACCCTCTGCCACCTATGAAATCAAAGCAAAATTGAACACACTTGCATGAACTAAAATTGCATGAATGAAAAATCTAATCTATCAAACTTGAATGTAATAAAATCAAATCAAAGCAATATTTACAAAATGAAATCTATTCTACCTTACACTCTACAAAGCAATATTTAGCAAATGAAATCTACTCTACCTTACATTCTAATGTGTTCCATGATATCTACTTCACATCTCCTTCCATGTTGAGAACATCAAAGCTTTATTCAAATTCTTCAAAAGTACAAAGTACAACAAAGTTCTCCAAAGCTTTCAAAAGCCATCAAGGAAGAACTACCATCTTAAGAACTAGGGACTAAAAAAGACTAACTAATGAAGGAGAGAGATCTCCTATTTATACAAAAATATGAGAGCCATCTCATTAATGATAATCCATGAATCTCTCCCTCTACCTCTAGAGTCCTAATCAAAATAGGAACTGATAAGACACATGTCTTTTTAGAGTTACAATACAATTAGGAGATGTGACACATATACTGATGATCCCATGATTATTTCCACTCAAATTCGAATTTGGCCTTAGAGTGCCACATAAGGGTCTTCTAGAAGCCTCCTTTCAACCTACATATGTCAACAATCTCAACCCATTGGTTAGGTATAAGCTTATGAACATTATTTCCTAATTTTTAACCACAAATTCACTTAAAAGGCTTAGAATTAATAAAGATTGGAAAAACATAAATGTGGCCCAATGATAATGAAAGTGGGATTAATGTGGTGACATAGTAGTGAAATGGAGGTGATATAATGGACATAATAGTGAAAGTGTAAGGGAAATGAATGACATTTTCAACCCTCAACATACCCCCCAACTGAAGCTATTGCATGTCCTCATGAAATAGTTTAATCATTTTCATATCTTGCCATGTCCAAATCATATTCAGGAGCTCACATACTTCCAACAGATATTAACTATTACATTGTTATTATGAGCATACAATGGCTTTTCAAAAAAAGTTCTTAAAGGATAAATTGGATACAAACAAAAACATGGTTGTCACACAAGAACCAACCACCATGCAATCCAATAAAGATATACTTTGCAAATATAATCAAAATATCATTATGCAAAGTTCAAAGATCAAAATAGGAGGCAAAAAAAAAATGGTTGTAACATAAGAACCAACCATGTTGCAACTCAAGTAAAACACTTTGCAGAAATATGAAGTTATCTAATGATATCATGCAAAGTTAAGCCAAAACTCAAGGATCAAAAGAGTTAATGTAATATATATTGCATGAGGACATGCAATAGCTTGAGTTGGGGGGTATGTTGAGTCTTGAAAATGTCATTCATTTCCATTACACTTTCATTATTATGTCCATTATATCACCTCCATTTCACCCCCATTTCACTACTATGTCACCACATTCATCCCACTTTCATTATCATTGGGCCACATTTATGTTTTTCCAATCTTTATTAATTCTAAGTCTTTTAAGTGAATTTGTGGTTAAAAATTAGGAAATAATGTGCATAAGCTTATACCTAACCAATGGGTTGAGATTGTTGACATGTGTAGGTTGAAAGGAGGCTTCTAGAAGACCCTTATGTGGCACTCTAAGGCCAAATTCGAATCTGAGTGGAAAGAATCATGGGATCATGAGGATATGTGTCACATCTCCTAATTGTATTGTAAGTCTAAAAAGACATGTGTATTATCAGTTCCTATTTTTATTAGGACTCTAGAGGTAGAGGGAGAAATTCATGGATTATCATTAATGAGATGACTCTCATCTTTTTGTATAAATAGGAGATCTCTCTCCTTCATTAGTTAGTTCTTAAGCTTAGCTTATGAGAGTCTCTTTTTGAAGTCTTTTTAGTCTTTTAGGCCCTATTCTTAAGATTGTAGTTCTTCCTTGATGGCTTTTGAAAGCCTTGGAGAACTTTGTTGTACTTTGTACTTTTGAAGAATTTGAATAAAGCTTTGATGTTCTCAACATGGAAGGAGATGTGAAGTAGATGTCATGGAGCACATTAGAATGTAAGGTAGAGTAGATTTCATTTTGTAAATATTGCTTTGTAGAATGTAAGGTAGAATAGATTTCATTTTGTAAATATTGCTTTGTTTTGATTTGATTACTTTCAAGTTTGATAGATTAGATTTTTCATTCATGCAATTTTAATTCATGCAAGTGTGTTCAATTTTGCTTTGATTTCATAGGTGGCAGAGGGGCCCCTGCCTTATATAGTTGTCATTTAATTTTGCATTTAATTTCGTTATGCTTATGTATATTAGCTGTACATAAATTGCTTTCAAGTTGATTGTAGATTAGTGATGCACATAACCTTTTAATGACTAATGAAATGATAGAATCATCTTGTCCTTTTGCTGAAGCAGCAAGGATACTGGGTCTCATAGTCACTAGCTCATTGTTTGGTTATTGCATTTTATCTTGATTGAACTAATGACATGATAGAAACATCTTGTCCTTTTGCTGAAGCAGCAAGGATACTGGGTCTCATAGTCATTATAAAACCAACAAGAACAAAACCCCAAAAACAACATAAACTATAAAACAACGAAGTAAGAGAAAGGTTAACTAAGCACATATAGTGCACCACACTTCATCAGTTTACGATACCCGGATTGATAATTTATGTAGAGCAATTTAAGACATTAAATTGACTAGACAAAACTTTCATAAAAACCCGAAAATATTAACAAACAGAATCATGATAATTGAAAAACCACCATCTAAGTCTAATTACATGTTGTAAAGCGAAAAGCAATGCAACAATCTATGTTTTCGGTAGATGCATAATTGACACAATGCAGTAGCTTATGTAAATTTAGTTTATGGTATTTGATGAAGCATTAAGTGTGTATAGCTCAAAATTGGCTAGAAATAGGTAAAAGTGAATATAATTTTTCTTGAATTTGTTGTAATAGTGCTATGTCTGAAGTTTTTGTGTATATATTAGATGAAGAGGGAATAATCACCTCTCCCTTTTGATAGTCTTACATTTTATTTCAGAAAAAGTGCTAAATTTTTGCAGGTTCCAAGATGATGAAGGAGATCACTATATGCATAAACCAAGTTTCTTTCAGAAGAGAACGATTATTTCATGTCAAATCACACTGATCCATTACACCATTGCTACTAAACATATATCAATTTTACCATTTCTACTCATTCTAAGCCCACATTCGATCCATAGTTGTCCACCTTCCTATTTCCAAAAACCCATTTCCCTTTGTATTCTTCATATTTTCCTGCCCAATTTTTACTCACCCTTAACCGAAAAATAAAGTCATTCAACTCCCTTACAAACTTGAATCATCCAATTTTTCATTTCCTTCTCATCAAATAAACCTTACTTCAATGAAAATTTTCCATCTATAGTTCTTTAAATTATTATTTCATACTCACATTATATTATGGAGGATTCACTAAGGCCTTGATTCTAACACATTTTGACCCATCATCTCTCACACATCATCTGGGGTCAAAACTACATATCTTTCAAGTACCTTGAGGTGTGTGTGCCTTAATGGCAAGATCTCTCACTAATAAACAATGGGAATACGTCAATTTCCCCTATTTGTTTGATATTCTAGGTGACTCGACTTTGACAGATCTATTCATACCTAGTAACATGTACTTAGGCATGTTCACTCTCATTGACATCAATTGTGAGTAGTCTCGTGTTGGTTAATGGAATTCATTAATGGCTAGTAATCCAACATTTTATTTTATATGTTCGACATCAACACACCTCTTCACATAGATAATAATTATGCCTCCAATTGGAAACAATTGAAGACTACATGACTTCAATAGTTTGTAACATCACAATTGAATTATAATTGAGCAGTTGTGAGAATAAAGATCCCAATCTCATCTGCACATATAGCAAAGAGAAGGAAGAAGCATATCAAAATATTTTACTACATATTCCATGATCCAGTAGCAGCAGCCACACTCTTTGATATACATAAATTGTCCATTTTTAAGGTAAGTGAAGATATGTTGTTTTCTAATAAATAATCATGTAATTCCTTAAATGTTGAAATTATGATTTTGGAAAATCACTCAGCACATTCATATTTCCTTTTTCATTTGCATGAAAATTGAAAATAGCTTTTGTTAGGGGGAGTGATATTCTCATTTCATGTGACATCCCACAATTCATTTCATTCTGACCAACATATTTTCCCAATCAACTATTATTGCATTTTCATTCAAAAAGTTTATATATTTTGCAATGATCAAACGATGAACACATTAAATGGCTCATAGTCACTATGGGACTTAAAGAATAATTCTCAATGCTTTCAAGCATTTTGATGCAAAAAAAAAACATTATTTTTACACAAAAACCAATACTCATAAAATTTTGGTTGTCACATAAGAACCAACCATAAAAATATGTAGTGCAATCAAATGTATTTCAAACTACACTTGGCAAAAATAATAAAATTGTCAAATCATATGATTATGCAAAGTTAAAAGAGAATAAATACAAAGCCAAATCTCATATATAGCAAAAACATTTCAAGAAGATAGAATTATTATTAAGTGAATCAATGCAATAGTTGCATGAGGACATGCACCTTATTTAGTTGGGGGTTGTGTTGGGTCTCCAAAATGGCATCCACTTTCACCTTCATTTCCATAATTTTACCCTCATTCTGTAACTCTGTAACGAAATAAACCTACATTTAGTAATCATTTTCATAATATGGGTTTATTATTATTATTTTCCAAGTCGTTGACTTTAAGTATTTTAAGTGAATTTTTGATTAATTATTAGGGAATTAACATATTTTCGTATATATATAAAAGTTTTATGAGTTTTATAATATGGTAGGCCTACTTGAAGATTATATAAGGGTCATACTTGGTCTCCTAACTACAAATTCGAATTTCAAATGCCAACTCATGACGATTTGTAGAATATTTGAGGAAGATATGGATGATTAAGCTAAGCACATTCAAAGGAGAAGAATGATGGAGGTTTTGATACGTGTCCTTATCAAAACTATGAGAGAATTTTGGAGAGGATTTTTATCTTGTATTTTTATGATATTGGTTGAGACAAATGCAGATTTAGGAGAGATTTGAGGGATATGTATTTATTGATTAGTTATCCCTATTTGTTGTATAAATAGGGGTGCAACATTCAAAGGGGCCCATGTATCTAATGTATATCCTATCTATGTATTTATCCATGTTGTAATATTCTTTGAGCATTTCTCCATATTTATGATATATAAGGTGTTGTTTTAATCTCCAAGATGTGATAGTTGTTCAGTGTGCATACTGAGGCATGGAGGCCACCCATCAAGCACCGTTTTTATATCTTTGTATATATTGGTAGCATAGTATAATTTTGTGATTTCATTTCCTTTCAGCTCTACTTTTAATGATGGAAGCGTCATTTCAATTAGCAAGTGTAGTGTAAGTTTAAATTCTGCAAGGGTGGTGTGATTTCCATTATGCAAGTGTGATTTCAATTTCTTTGGTTTAGATTTAGTTTTATTTATCTTCTTAGTTTCAACTGCATTAGATTAATATAATGTGAGAGATAACCACCTAGTACATATAGTACAAATATACCTCGTCTCTTTATGAAACCTCAAGTTGACAAATTAAATGACATGGGTTTAACTTACAATTAAATCATCCAACACAACATTGGTTAGAATTTTCTCCAATGCTTTGTTTGTGACCTCCACTTTACCATTTGTCTAAGGGTGATAGGAAGTTGATGTCTTCTACTTTATGGGGTGCTACTTCATGAGATCTTAGATCACATTTGTTGTGAATTGTGTTCCTTGACAAATGACCAACTCTCTTGGAAAACCAAACTTGTAGAAGATTATCTCCCTCAGAAACTCAACCACCTTATTCTTAGTTGTTTCCTTAAATTCCTTTGTTTTATCCCATTTGGTCAAGCAATCAGTGCACACAATGATACAGTTCTTTTATCCTAATGGGGAATCAATGGGTCCACTGAAGTCCATTCCCCATTTCTCAAATGGCTCTAGAGTCACTTGAGGTTATAGGGGAATTTCATCCTTACATACATTCTTACAATCCTTTGGCATTGGTCACACCTGGAGGTGTATCTTCTTTCATCTTAATGTCGAGAAAGTCAGTAGGAACCTCCTTGTAGAACATTGAAGATTGTTGTTATCACCAAAAAATTATCATCTAACCTAATTTAGAAGATGGATTGGAGTACACCATGTAAAGCCAATTTTAACATACTAAAGTTGCTTTCATTGTGATAAATTACTTAATAAACAACCTTTTGTTAAGTTATTTATAATTAAACCCATGAAGAATAATTAAATAAATCACTCTCTATTTAATTTTGTTCTAGGAATAATTCATTAAACCATTGTTCAATTATTATTCCTTGTCACATTTGACCCAATTATGAAAAATCAACACATAAATTGTTAATTATCTTATTTTTCTCTAGGAATAATTAATTAATCACTAATTAATTATTATTCATTGTCAAATTTAACTAAATCCCTTAGGAATAATTAAATAAACCATTATTTGTTGATTATTCCTTAACCAATTTCTTGAGATGATAAATAAATCATTTATTTATTTATTATTTCTAAATAAAAGTTTAAATACGTTTTTCCCTCCTAACCAAATATAGTAAAATATTCCAAGTTGTTTTTCCAAGAATGGGGTTAATAATATTTTATTATTGTTCATTATTCAAGGATAACACAATATTTTGTTATAAATAGAAGGGTTTTCCATTCATTATTCCCTTTTGATTATTTTCATTATTGCACTCAATGTTGTAACTCTCATTATTATCATTTTCGCACACCATTTTTCTTTCCATTTGAGTTGCCATTGAGCTCGAACATTTTATTGCCCGGGTTTACACATTATAGAGGAGAGAGACTCTACACAAGATGAAGACATTTGGGGATAGCCAAGAACCCATCCCATAGAGGGGGACTCATAACATTTATTTGTTCCCGTCACAGGTGTTAAAATAAAATCTATTCTTTGTATATCTGATATGCATTGGATTATTGGAGTTATTATTACTATTTCATTTGTTTGTTTAACTATGATTGTGGCATATATCAAGACTTTGGTAGGTTTTGTTTCTATAAGTTGTTGTGGATCTACAATGTTTAGAAACCATTTATATTGTCGCAGTTGTTTGTCATCCACAACCTTAATTGTTTTCCTTTTGTTCACCTTTGAGAAGAAAACAATACAACAATTGTTCTCTTAGTAGAAAAATGACCTCCACAAGGTCCATCGCGACATGATATGAAGATTCCAAAGACCTCCTCTTCCCTCAGACATCTCCTCAAGATCTGATCTGGCCCCAACTTGGAAATATTTCCCCCAGTCCAAGTGAATGCGGCACCTTTCCTAACAATCCTTCTTTTCTCCTTGGAGGATAGATTAGGAAATAACCTCCTAGCAACTAAGTAGTTTACCATATTAGAAAACTAAGGTGAGAGCACTGAGATGACAAAGGGGTGATCATCTAGGAGTTGATCATCTACCATTTCTTCCTTTTGTGCACGAAATGTTATACTTAACAAGAAATCTAGAGCTAAATTCTCTTTTTCTAGTTTTCCAATAATAATCAAATCAAATTGCTACAATAATAACAACCATCTAATTATCCTAGCATTGACATCCGATTTATTCACTAGATACTTAATGGTTACATGATCATTGTTAATTTTGTTTTTATAACTAGTGATGTAAGTCCTAAACATGTTGAAAGTATGTACCGCAACCAATAGTTACTTTTCAATGATTGTATAATATAACTCAGCTTTAGAAAGGTTCTTACTCATGAAATAGATAGCATAAGGAAACTTGTCTCTTGTCCTAGGGAAACCCCTACAACATTATATGATGCATCTATCTGTATATAGAAAGCTAAAGCCTAGTTGGGCCCTCTAAGGATGCCTGCAGTGGTTAGATTTTCTTTTAGCAAATTGGAGGCCTATTGAAAGTTGTTTGTCTAACAAAAGTTTGAATCTTTAGCCAGTAGTCAAAACAAAGGTGAAGCTAGTTTAGTAAAGTCTTTAATGAACCTTCTATAATACCCAACTAATCCAACGAAGCTCCAAATATATCCTTGTTATTGAGGGATATAGAGCCTTTTAATGCTGTAAATTTTAGTTTGGTCAACTTGTATCCCTTCCTTGGATATGAAATTGCCAAGGACAACCCCTACATTCATAAAACAATCACATTTCTCAAGACTCAATGAAAGATTCATTTCAATTCATTTCTTTAATACTTTGCAAAGATTAGAAAGGGATTCCTAGAAGTCACATCCATAAGGAGTGAAGTAATTTGTGTATATCTCAACAGTGTAATGAAAAAGTTCAACAAAGATACTTAGAATTTCCCTCCAGAAGGTAGCAGGGGCATTGCATAGACCGAATGGAAGGACCCGATAGGTAAAGGTACCCCAAGGAAATATGAATGTGGTCGTATCTTGGTCATCAGGGTTGATCGGTATTTGGTTGTACTTAGTACATCCGTCTAGGAAGGATAAGCATTTATTCCCTGCAAGGCCATATAGGACTTGGTCAATGAAGGGAAAAGTGAAATGATCCTTCTTTGTAACCTTGTTAAGTTATAAGCAGACATCAAATATCATCCACTTCCCATTTTTCTTGGTAAATAAAATGAGAGGGGACACCCACTCATTGTCAGAGATGGGGTATATGAACCTTGCACTAATAGATTTTGTAATTCCTCTTTCACAATGTACTTAAGTGTTGTGTTCACCCTTCTCTGGGTTGGCTCACAAGATTTCATCCCTTTTCAATGTAGATATGATGAGTATAGACTCATGGATACACACCATTAATCTCCTTATAATGCCAAGAAAAAACATCCAGGTGTTTCCTCAACACACTACATAATTGTTCTTCCTACTTGGATGAGAGAGAGGGGTTGATATTTAAATTTATTGATGGTCTAATTTCCACAACGTTTGCATGTTCTGGGCTAGAGACATTAGAGAAAAAATTAGTCCAAGGACTACTTTCAGGTTCCTTTATTAGTTCATCAACTAGCATGCCAGTTGGAGTATAATTCTGTAAGATATGGTAAATCACATCATCTTCACCAAGTCCCCCCCGCCTAATAGTGTCTAATGTGTAGAATGGGTAGGGGGATGTCTAATAAAATTATTCCCCATCCTCATCCTCTAACCACAAGGGAAATTCATGCTTATTAGAAGGTTGAGTGAGAGGGTATAATGCAAGTTTTTTTGATAGATGCCCATTTTCAATGGTCATGCTCCCATCCCTAAAACTGATGTAGGCATCAGTAGTGGCCAGCCAAGGTATTCCTAGGATGAGAGTCTAGCCATTAGACTTGGTTTTGGGATGGAGGACAAGAAAATCATTTCGGTACTCCCAAGATTCAATGGAGACCATTACATTGTCAATAACTCCCTTAGGAGCTACTATGGATCTATCTGCAAGTTGTAGTATTGTAGTGGTCTTCCTTAAGGCCCCTTGCAGGTTGAACTTGTTTATGGTTTACCTGGTCATCACATTGATTACATCCCCAAGGTCAATCAAGGTATTAGTGACCACAATTTCATCGATGTACACATCCACTACTAGGCTACTAGGATCCATGTCCTTTGGGAAGATCACCCTTTCAAGCATCATATCACATAGCTATCCAACAACATTTATAGTGGGGTTATCTCTTCTTCTTCACCCATTGATTTTTAAACATTCTTCCTTAATAATATTGTTGTAAGTTGGAACATCTTTGACGGCCTCGAGAAGGGGTATTTTGACACACACGTTCTACAATTCTCTGAGAATTTAAACTTCTTTTGGGGTGTGATGTTTAGGGTGGACCAACCTTTCATTATAAGGAGGTGCATTGGCTTGAGGGGCACTCATTTCCTTCTCCTATGAAAGCTCTCTAAGTGAAGAATATGGGTGATTATCTGAGAGCACCTTCCCAAACTGAAGGTTGATCTCTTGAATTTCCATGGCATAGGAAACATAGGATGCCTGCCCACTATAAAACTATTGTGCTTGCTTATTGTTTGGGTTTAGATTGTGTTGAGCATGAATTTGAGGTTTCTTAGGTGGGGTATGGTGAGGGAATTATGGTTGATGTCAAGCTGGAGGAAGTAAAGCAAAAGATTGGTTTGTCTGAGGCCTCCACTCTCATGAGGGGTTCCCCATTAGGAATATTATGGTGGATATGGATGGAAAATAAGGTGAATAGGATGAGGAGGATATTGAGGAGTATGAGGCCAAGGAAGAAGTGTGGGCCATGATGGATGTGTGGAAGGGTACGAAGGTTGGAAAGATACATTCTGATTTGAATTTTAATGACGATAATGTGTGCCTTGCATGCCTTGTTGATATGGTTGAGGAACTTGAGGCCTTCTTTGGTTAATGAAACAAAACTTCTCTGAACCATCCTTTGCCTCTTAGTATACAACCTTCAGACCTGGTAGAGAGGTCTATTTGTTTGTTACATGTTTTTCATCATAGAGAGAGCATACTTCTATAATATTGAATGGGCACTCACTCCTAAGGTGTCTCTTATTGCATCTAGGGAAAACGATAGTTAATGCCATTTCTTTTTCTTCTTGCTTCCTTCTAATTTTCATAGTATCGATTTGCAGGGAAAATGTATGCAACAGTTCACTCTTAAAATCCTCTAACATAATTCCTATCTCATGTTTGATGGTTGTTGTAGAGGGAGATGAACTAACCAGGCCTATGCTAGACCTACCCATTTTCCTAGTAGGCATAGAGTGATTTGTGAATATAGTTTTGATGCCATGATAAGGAAATTGGCAGATATATCCCCTATAAAACATGTTGAGAGTTTCCACTACATCCTCCTTGATCCCTTACAGAAGGACTAGCTTGATTTACTTAAGTTCAAGCATATAGTTATACCTCCTATAATTGAGTTGGAATATTTCCTGATAGTCCTATAAGGATTCATTAGGTATAATTTTCATCTTAAATATTTATTCCTTTGGTTCTTTGAACCCGTAGTAATCCCTGTATTTGTCATTGAAGGCTTGTTGCATTAGGGTCCAGGTAGTGATACAACCTCCAGGTAAACTAGTGCTAGGCTACATCATTGAGCATAGATAAAAACAACTTTAGCTTCCGCTCATTAGATGCATAGTCATAGGTCCTACAGAGAACAACAAACACAAACATGAAGGTGTTACGATCCTCAAAGGTTAGGTTATCGACATGTGCAAGGCACGTAGGGCTTATATTCTTCATTCTAGCCTCTCCATTGGTTTCTCTAATAGGGAAAATCTCATTGTGCTTCTTCTCATCCATGCTTTGGGTAGGTGAGATAAGTTCTTCTTCCCCTATGGGTTCCTAAAAAATTTCAGGTTGCTCACCTCAAGGGTCTTCTATCTCCATTGTAGTCATAGAGGGAAGTTCACAATCATTAAAGAAGAATGAAGGTTGACTACTTAAAATGGTGGGGGTTTTTAGTAAAATTTTTCATTGGCTATCCCTACTCCTATGAGGCATAGAAGAACTAGCTCTATTTTGTTTTTTCTTTTTTTCAATGATTTCAAATCAATATTATTGATGCAAAGATAAAAACAAATAAATCATAAGTAGAAACAACACCTAATTAGAAACCGCCCTGGCAACAATGCCATAAAGTGATGAGCCCTCGTATTGCACCAAGGATGTTGCAACTCCAAGGTTTCTCAACTTAAATTATCAACCCAAGGTTTGTACAAAATGAGAGGTGACAATGATGTATGCACCACAAGTTAGGTTCTAGTCCTATCACCCTCAGTCACTATACTAGATCAAGGTTTTCAGAGACCAGTCCTTTAGTTTCTAATTGAAAAGATAATTTCTTACGAAAGACTATCATGATTGCAAGGAGATGAACATGATTTTAACTACAAAAATGGAAATGGCATTCATTATATGTAAATTCCAATTGAAATTGCATGAAAGGGAGAGGTTAGTGTAGTTGCAGAAGTAAATCATGTTACTCTATTTACACACTTAGTCAAATCAATAGCCTACTTCTGTGAATCATTTATCTATTTTCAACTTTCTTAAAAATTAGGAATTCAATCTTCAACACAAGTATAAAAAATGGCTAAGTCTAATTCTACTTGTTGTCTTATGTTTGCAGTGAGGAAAGGATGGAGTTGGAGTGGTCTTAGATTCTTACTCGGTCATCAAATCAACTCTTGGGGTCCATTATTCAACTTCAAAATGTAAGGGTCATAGTCTGGAGAAAATCTGGTTGATGTAAGAAATGCTATAGGATTGCTACAAGAGACCCCGTTTTGGTGAAAGAGGTGGTCTCAAATATTTTTGGAGACAATAGTGGTATCTTGCAGGTGAAGGAAGGTGAATGAAGGTAAATCAAGGTGACTGAAGGGTGTAGGAGCCCCTTAGCCAAGCATAGTACCCCTCGAAGGCCTATCTTGTACCACATTTTACACCCATGGTGTCTTTCATATGCCCTTGGAAAGTGATCTCAGTGGTAGACTTTGGAAGCAATGTGAAGTGTCCAATTGAGAGATGTAATGACCTAGGTGGATGTAGAAGAGTGTCCCAACCCCTATAAGTCAACAATAATCCATGCAGACTAATCAATCACATGTATCAAATGATCAATATTATAGAAAGATAAATTAACATCGAAAGGATGAATTGAATTTTATTAAAATCTACTCTACACTACAACACAACTATAATAGCCAACTCAATCCTACTAGCTTCTAAGTTGTAGGAAACGAGCATACAAAAGGATTACAATTCGACACTTAGAAATTTCCAAGAAATCATAAACATGTGTTTCTGGGTTGTTGTTGTAAACCTTCCAACCACTCTTCTCGCAAGTTAGGTGATAGTTAAACCTGATCCTAGAATTCTTGTGATGAAATTCGAACTTAAACAAGAAAATAATTGCAATGAATTGAACAAGAACAAGGAAATAATAGAAGAGAGGGATTAATGCCTCTAGGTTGGGGCCAAACCCAAGGGTTTTAGCCCTCCAAAACTAACTTAGATGTAGGAAAACAATGAACTTCTCATTGACAGAAAATAAGAGTCACATACATCATATAAAGAGATGAAACTAAAAGTACCAAGCATTAGCCTCTTAGTAACTACTCCTATCTTCGACAAAAATTAGAATCCTACTGAGCCTTTAAGATTTTTTCTTTATAAAAAATGTGCATGAGGGGAAATCCCTTGAAAAGAGGAGTGATTCCATCCAAAATCTTGAGATTGATGGATCTAGTTCCCTTGGATCTTCACATGCACTTAAGTTCCTCGACTGCTAGTGAATTCAAGTTTTTGATGAGGAAGATGTGATATGAATCTATGTTGGGGAGTTAATGCAATGCAAAATCCCCCCTCTATTCTCCCTAGATGTCTCCAATCATCTCTTTCATGGTGAATATCTCCAAACGTGCTTGTTTTGTCTACATATTAATCACATTAGGCCATGAAATAAGACAAGCAATGTTTAGTTGTCCTACTAAGCATATTATGGTTAAAAAACACAAACTAATGTGAGAAAGGGAGAGTTTTAAGGGTTGGAGGATAGCACAATGTGCCTCAAAATATACCTATTGATGGGACCCATCACAAACCTTCAAAAGATTTTGGTTAAATTAGTTTTCAAAATATTTTTATTGGTTTGGGTTGGATCCCACTTTCATTGATATAAATTTTCTACCTATTTCTTTAAAAAAATACATAAGAGAAGCAAAAATAATTGAACTAAGGTAGAAACCTATAAGAATAATGTTTAGATAAATAACAAATAAGAATATATAGGTTTTCCTATAAAAACATAATATTAAGAAAGAATAAATTGAAATTAAAAGGAAATAGTTTTTAAATTTCAACATTTAGCTCCATTGAAGAGTGGATTATATGAATAATGATAGAACAAAGAAGAAAGCAAGTCTTACATATTGTTTTTGAATATTGAACAATGTTCTTGGACATCCATGAATATATTTAGACATTGAAGTAATTTTTGAAATAAATGAGAATGTCTAAGGCTAGATCTAAATATGAGAATTAATATGTTATAGTAACATCATAGTAAGAGATTTACCAGCAGACTTGTGGAGGTTCTATGGTCTCCCCTCTCTCCTCGATTGTAGATAATATTTTCATGGAGGAATTTGAGGCTAAAGCCTTTAATTTTTCTCCCTTCCGCCGTAAGATGTGGAAAAGGTACGTTGAATATACCTTTATCATTTGGTCTCATCATCATGATAAGCTCAAAATCTTCTTGCATCATCTTAATAACCAATCTGAATTTATAAATTTTACCATGGATATTGAAGTTAATGGTAGCATTACCTTTCTTGATGTCCTCATCACCAAGAAAGAGGATGACTCTATATATCATCAATTTTTCCACAAGAAAACTCATATTGAAATATCTCCATGCTAGTTCCCATCATCACTTAACTCATAAATTTGGTGTTTGTTGTAGCAGCTACAACCACCATTCAAAATTTTTCCTTAGCTTCATTTTGGAGCTTCCCTACTGACCTTTCATAGTAGCATGTCTTGCTTCATCAATTACACAAGCTTCAATGTTTTTCTTGCAGAAAGGAAACCTTTCTATCAGAGCTTGATGCATCCCCCTCATATATTATTTCTCTAGACTTGGTCCAGCTACAGGCGGAGTAATTCCCTCAACAAATTGCACAATTTTGGAGGGAAATGAGCCATCCCTCCATAAATTGCACAATTTAGTCTCGCAGCCTGCTAGGCTCCAGAATTGTGCAATTTTGCTAGTCAAGCTTCATCCAGAAAATTACGAAACTCCTCCTAGCAGGGCTGCTCCACCCAGGAATTGGGCAAACCTGGGTAGCAATCAACTGCTCTACCCAGAAATTGTGCAAATATCTTGGATAGCCAGCCCAACTCCCTTCCAAAAATGTGCATTTTCTCCAAGCAATTGAGCAACCTCTTGCATGTGCGGTTGAGTTGACTGGTTCCCTTCGGGACTGAGAAAATAATATTTGCATGCATGGGTTACTTCTCCCAAGGTAGCATGCAAATCTATCCGTTGATTCACGGATCTACTTTTAGAAGCTGGAGGTTTCATGCGAGGATCATCTCGGAAATCTCCGACCAAGTGTCGCTCTTCTTAGATTTGTGGCATGTACATGACATCTTCGATTTTATGAAAACTCATGAACTAGATGCTATAGAGCTCATTCCTAATATCAACCTTACAGCTCTGACATGCAACATAGCATCTAGGCATTGTTGGCACATTCAACTCAACTGATTTGGGGAAAGCCTACTTTCAATGTCTTGTGTTGCATTTTTGGTGCTTTTTGTGTTTTGCTTCATATGAATGTTGTTTGCTTGACTTCAGTGAGTGCTTATTGTTGTTTTGATACATATTGGCTTGTACTAGTAACATTTCAATTTTTGTTAACATCTCACTGTTGCCGCATTCATGAAACTATTTTTTAGGAAAGGTCACCGATTAGATGACTTGCCTCACTCACATGAATGTTGTTCTGTTTTCAGAATTTTTCATTCACCATTTGCGTGCACCATCATTCACTTATTCTTACACTCAGTATCGCCATGCATTCACATTCACATTCGCTTTCAGTTGCCCATTGGTGAATCTAAGCAACCTTAGCCCAGAATTTGCCTCATCAAGACAACATTGCACAATCCCGAGAGGGAAATATCTTTCTTCCTCCCAGGAAATATGCATTTTTGTCAAGTGACTATCCTCCATCTTGCATTGCACAATTCTGAGGGACAATGACTGCTAGCCCATAAAATTGTGCAATGCAGTCACTGAGCTTCCAACCATTGCCAACTGAGATTCTGCATTACACATTTCTAGCAGTCAGTAGCCAGACTAGACTGTGCATTATGTAGTTCCAGTAGTCAGTAAACCTCCCAGTAGCCCAACTGTGACTTCTAAATTCTTGGCAGTCAGTCTCCTAACATCCTGGTGGAAATTACACAACCTTCATGATTAGTCACACTGGTATGTTGCAAGTCTATTCTCAAGTTCATTTTGATTTTCGAATGACGGATTTCTTGCCATGAGTGTTGCCATGTATCCATGTATCACATGTGTTCATGTGCATCTTAATAGTACAGTTACAATGGTTTCCAAGAGACACGAGTGGAAGACACTATTTAGAGCACACTTGGGGATGTAGTTGATCGTGTCTATGAACTTGCCTACCTACAAAGACATCAAGTTATTTGTAGACAATGACATCAAGATATGACGACAGTAGCATCATAGTGAACAACATCATGAACAACAACTGAAGGGAACATACTGGATGCAAGGACTCCAAGAGAAAGATTGTTGACAAAATATAGGCGGAGCAAAGTTGCAAGCTCAACCGAATCCAGTTTTGGTGAAAGCAATGTTGGAGACTCAGACTATGAGGTGATTGTGCAACATGAAGATCACACAAAGGCATAGAACAAAATAGAGAAGGGGTTGTATCTTCTCAAGCAACAACTCAATGAAGAACAGGTACACCAATGGGCACAACATACATTCATAGATGAAACTGTGCCCATACAAGTTAAATATCCATCCGAGCAGTTGCCACAAAGCAGACATAGTGAACAGTGTTGTGAGTCACATCCAAGGGAATTTAGCAGCATGCACGTCATCATGTGCACACATGAGATTCCACCCATTCAACACACTCACCGAGGAAAAGACAAGAAGTAAGTCGAACTGGAGTTGAGCATGTAGTTGATAGTTGATACGCATGACTACTAACACACAATAGAAGATCAACATAAACACTATGCATCAGTGTGTTTCTAGTTTGTTTGAACCCAAGATGACCATGCGCATGCTAACACATGAGTTGGATGGAGGAGCCATACCAATGCACCCGAATGAAACAAAGGCAAGAGTTCGCTTAAGCAAGATGTCACCATGGAGCAAATGCACAACATTATAAATGACCAAACTTGGCATTAGCTCACCACCTTCACCATCACAAGCATGTCAAATAGTTGGTCTAACCACAATGGACTGAGTGTCTAGGATGCCTTGCATTGCTTGTTCAAGAAATCTTGTCTCACATGGGCACATGTGCATTGTAATTTAACATCTTGTCAAGCGGAATTTCAAGAGTTGATAGTTAGATGTAACAGTCATAGAGCAGATGAAGAGTCATGAGGGTAGATGAACTATCACAAAAGGCAATTTCAAGGGTGACCCCACCCTTTGCTATAAATAGAGCCTCATAACTCATTGTAAAGGCTTTTGGTCAGCCAAGCTTCTGATAGGACTATCTTAGAGAGAGCTTGGAAAGTATTGTAACGAGCCTTGGCTTCTCCACTGCACAAAGATAGTACATCTCATTTTGGAGGAGCAGGAAATTGTGGCTATAACATTCCACTATTATAACGAGTGGTTGGACATGGATGTATTATATGACTAGAACTTACACTTCTTAATAGAAAAAGAGCTGGTGCATTTCATGCATATGTTGCATTGTATTCTATGCTCTCTGGTTTACACAAAATGATATATGTATTGGTTTGCTTATGAATTCATCTATAGCTATCTGTGAAAGTATGTATGAATATTTCTGAAATGTTCTGTTGGTTTAACCATAACTTTGGATTGCTTGTTAAATTTCCTTCCATGTTGTGATGCATCTTTGCTCATGTGTTGCCTTTTTGACTCCATGCTATCACAGGTTTCCGAGGGTAGCACTCATCTCAACCCCTGTGTGTAGAACCTCTCATGCACCTTCCTTGGCTCACAATAGTTGTCATACCCTTTCTATCAACAAAGTTATCTTACTTGCCTTTATGCAAAATTGCAGTCAAGGCATTACCATATGACCCCTTGCTGGGACTCCTACCAAAATGGCTTGAGGTCTAATTGGGACTTCTTATCGGGGAGATCTCCTTACATGTTGGCAGGTCCAGCACCATCAACATTTTGGTGCTAGAGGGAAGGGCAGATGAAAAGACGAGTCCTTACATATTTTTTGAATCTCTACACATCTATCATGACTAACTATCGATTTTTATTCCAGAATGTATGTCTTATGAAAGTGATTTCATTATCTTAGAAAATCTCTTGAATAGCTTGTCTCATAAAACATATGATGGTGGATGCCATGTAGCCTTGGTTAGGCATGCAGTTAGCATTATAGGCTCATGCGAAAGGCATGGAATATTTGAAGAATACATGACTTGTGCGCCATTCATCTACACACTTTGAGGGAACCCAATTCAATGGTGTGCCATGCTGCCCAAAAAAAATATTCATTCTCTTGCTCATTTTTTCATAGAGATAGACCGTACTTTCAATAACTTTAACTATAAAGCACTCAACAAAGAAATTATGAAATTACAAAAATTACCCAATGAATCCATGAATAGTTTTACATGCGCTTTTGTAATCTTGCATACCAATCCCCTGAACATGATATTGATTGGGAATTTCTAGATGGAAGATTTGAGTATCTTCTTCACATATACGAACCTCGCTTGAGACACTTCAGTGACGGAGTTGCACAATCACAGGCATGCATAGTTGTTGTCACAAGTAACTGTTCTCTTTCACCTCATCAACCGACTCCACCACCACAAAGTGATGTGGGAGATCATGCACACACATATATAAACTGTCACATCATCCCAGCCCACCTTCTCTTGAGATCTACACATATTTGGCTTGCAAGTCTATTGGTTGTCACGTGGATTCATTCCCTCAACCTCCGTCCCTGTGTTCCGTTGACCCTCGAGATTGTACTATCATGTGTTCTTCCATTCCAGACTACTCACTCACTTGCTGTGAATGAGGATCAAGTTGTCAAAGGAGTTGGTGTTATGCAGCCAAGTTGCACCATCATTCATGATAAGTATGTGTGGGAATCTAAAAAAGAACTCACGGTGAAGGATGACTCCCTTCTAGCCACGCCTCATATGCTTTATCTTGACATCCCTTTTGATTCTGCCACTGGTGATTTCCCTTGTGAAAACTCATTACCGGATGTTTCTACTTCTGATCATTCACAGGAGGCATTGGATGTCAGTTTATCATTAATTTGTGGAGAGAACAGATCTTCCTCTAAAAATATGCCCAATCTATCATCTATCATTTCTGGAAACACAGAGGGTGAACATCTTTCCTTCTCACCTACCCCTCTTCCCGATTCATCAAATCATGAGGATGTCGATAGACATCCTGAATTTGTTGATCTTGCTTTTCGTGATCTCTTTACTTCCTCATCTGATCATGATATTGATTCAACCCTTGTTAATCTGTCCAAGGCACTGGTCTATGATGATATATTTGTCCGTGAAGTCAAAACTAGTCAAGTTATCGAGGCACTTCATCCCGAGATGATGGTTATGTCACGCCCTCGCTGTGGTGAGGTTGGTTTCACATCTGGTCACGAAATTATTGAAACACTCAAGGCTCCTCATTAATCTATGTTTTGCATTGAATATCAACCAAACACCTAGATTTTACTTCCTTGACTTGAACTACATGATCCCATCACTCATGCATTGGAGGAATCTTACACAGTAAGCACACATGCACAATGTAAAATGTCTACCTTTCTCACATTCTCTTGCTTGTCACAGTCAAGAGAATGCATATACTCAACATCTACACGTAGTGTAGCACAACACTATGGCAAGTCCATAGAGTTCAGGTCATGCACTTTCACTCGATTTTGTTCTATGGATGCCTTTAAACTTAGAGTGTGTTTTTCTTCACTGTTACATATTTCTTGTTTGTTGGTTTGCACAGTTGTCTTGTTTGCAAACCATGCCTTCACTAACATGGGTCATCCAATGAACTAGTGGCTGCATTGGAAGTATCACTTCACATGATCAAGACCATGCACCGTTATCTTAGTAGTAGGAGTAGTGTTTGCTTTCAGTTAGTTTGCTTGCATGCTTGTTTTCTTACTTACTTTATTTGTTTGTTTGTTTTGTTGCTTGATTTCTTACTCACTTGGCTTTCTTTTTTTCTTTTGCTTATGCTTTGCTTTATTGTTTATTTGTTTGCTTGCTTTTTTCGCAAGATTAGTTTTACATGAAACCATGTACAACCCTTGGAACAAGCTAGATAAAGTACAAGAGGCCTTGTATCACTACATAGTTATCTATGATCCTGCCTCTATATGAAGAACTTATTACCTTTATTCCATGAAATGTCGAAGGAAAATATGTACTATTCAAGGTGAACCTTGGTGAAAACACAATGCTTGTGTGGTAACTAGTATCACCTACTCTAGATGATTGTTTTTGGTTTAATTCTTGTGAGATCTGTCAAGTAGAGTAAGGTGAGGGGGAAAACCTTAACAGGCACATCACAGGTATAATAAACTACTTCTTTAGAGGAACAACCTCTTTTTCTCTTAATAATTTGGATCCCTCTTTCGCCTTTTAAATGAATAAGTGTTATGCACAGTTACGAAGATGAAAAACGAAAAAAATGAAAAAGTTAAAAAAAAAAAAAAAAAAAAAAAAAAAAAAAAATGAAAATGAATAAGGTGAAAGAAGAGAAATGATTCCTACACTAAGAGGTGATGCAAATAACTCTGCTGGGGTGCTGAACAGCCTTGCTGCCAGTGGACCCATGGTTGTGTTCCTATGTGACTCTGTTAGGGTATTGTCTAGGCCTACTCACAGTGGAGCAACATCAGTGATGAAACTAAGACTCTTAGGACTATATTTATTGTGCACCAATATACCCCCCAAGCCCAATCAAAACAACTGTGTTGAATCGGCTTAGAATGTGTGTCAGTCAACCAAGAGCTCGACATATGCTACATATTACAATCAAGAAAGTGTGGAAACCAAGACAAACTGAGAACTAAAGAATACTTCCGAAGGTGCCAGACTTGCTTTTCATGGGCAAGGTCCACTCAGAGAGATCGCGTTCTATCAGTGTGTCACCAAGTGTTGTAGCGGCTATAACCACCCTCAAAAATGTTTCATTGGATTCATTTTGGAGCCTCCCTACCAACCTTTCACAGCAACATGTCTGTCTTCATCAAGTACATAAGCTTCAGTGTTTTTCTTGCAGAAAGGCGGCTTATATATTACAGCTTGATGCATCCCCCTCACAAGTTGTTTGTTTGGAGTTGGTCCAGTTGTAGGCTCAGGAACTCCCTCAAGAAATTGCACAATTATGGAGGTCAACCAACCTTCCCTCGCGAAATTTCACAATTAATTCTGGTGGCGTTCTCGACTCCAAAATTGCATAATTTTGCACGCCAGGCTTCATCCCAACAATTACACAATTCCTCCTAACAGGGCTTCTCAGCCTAGGAGTTGCACAATATTTGGCAACAATCAGCGATTTTGCATAGAAATTGTACAAATCTACTTGGCAGCCAACCCAACTCCCTTCCAGAAATGTGCATTTTCTCCCAGCACTTGAGCAGTGTCTTGCATGTGCAATTGAGATGATCGGTTCTCTCTGGGATCAAGCAAAATCAATTAGCATGAATGGGATGTTTTTCCCAAGGCAGCACACAAAGGCATCCCTTAATTCAAGGATCTAATTTTAACAGCTGGAGGTTGCATGTAAGGATCACGTCGGAAACCTCCCACCAAGTTTCGGTCTTCCTAGATTTGTGGCATGCATGTCACATCTTCTTTTTTATCAAAACTCATGAGCTAGACACTGCATATCTCATTCCTAACATCAACCTTTCACCTTTAACATCCCACATCACATCTAGGAGTCGTTGGCACATTCAGCTTAGCTATTTTGGTGAAAGCCCACTTTTAATGTCTTATGTTGCATTTCTGGCACTTTTTGTGTTTCACTTTGTATGAATGTTGTCTGCTTGATTTTAGTGAGTGCTTTCTATTGTTTTGACACATACTAGCTTGTACTAGCACTATTTTAGTTTTCATTAACATCTCACTATTGTCACATGCATGAAACTATTTTTCATGACCGGTTGTCGATTCAACGACTCGCCTCACCCACATGCATGTTGTTCCATTTTCTAACTATGTCATTCACAATTTTCATGCATGATCATTCACTTATGCTCACACTCAATATCACCATGCATTCAATTTCACATTTTATTTCAGTTGTCCATCAACGAGACTCGGCAGCCTTGGCTCGGACTCTTCCTCACCAAGACAACATTATGGAATCTCGTGAGGGAAAGCTCAATCTTCCTCTTAGGAAATGCACATTTATGCCAAGTGACAGTTCTCTAGTATTACGTTGCGCAACTGTAAGGGAGAGTGACTGCTGGCCTAGAAAATTGGGTAATGCCATCTTTGAGCCTATAAACATTGGCAGTTGAGATCATGAATTGCACAATTCTAGTAGTCATTCGATAGACTGGACTGTGCATTGTGGAGTTCCAACAGTGAGTTAGCCGCCCTACAGCCTAGACCATGTCTTGTGGAGTCTTGGTAGTCACTCCCTCAAGCTCGTGGCGGAAATTGCATAACCTTCATGATCAGTCACATAGGTATGTTGCAAGTGAGTTTCTTAAGTTCATTTCCATTTTCGAGCGATAGATTGCTTTCCATGAGTGATTCCATGTCTCCAGATATCGTAAGTGTTCATTTTCCTCTCAACAGTACAGGTACAATGGTTTCGAGGAGAGAAGGGTCAAAGACATTGTTCATAGCACATTTATGGATGCAATCGATCAAGTTTCTATGGACTTGCCTACCCACGAAGTCATAAAGTTGTTCGTGGACAAGGACATCAAGATATGACAGCAGCAACATCACAGTGGGTAGCATCGTGAACAATGACTAAAGGTAGCATACTGTATGCAATGAATGTAAGAGGAAGGTTGTTGACAACACAGAGATGGAACAAATTTGCAAGGTCAGGCAGATCCACTTTTGGTGAAAGCAACCTTGGTGACTCAACCTATGAGGTGATGACACAACATGAAGATTATGTGAAGGTAGAGAATGCAACAGAGAAGGGGTTACATGTGCTCAAGAAACAACTCAGGGAAGAACAAGTATAATAATGGGCAAAATATGCACTCACGGATGAAACAATGCCTGTACAAGTTAAATATCCATCCCAACAACTGGCATGGAGCATACATGGTTAGAAGTGTTGTTGGTCGCATGCAAGGGAATTCAGTAACATGCAGGTCATTGTGCACACACATGCAATTCCACTCATTCAGCACACTCGCCGAGGAAAAGACAAGAAGCAAGTCCAACTGGAATTGAACATGTAGTTGATAGTTGATGTGCACGACTACCAACACACACTGGGAGATCAACATGGACACTATGCATCACTGTGTTGCCAGTTTGTCCACACCCAATAGGACGGTGAGCATGCTAACATACGATTTGGATGGAGGAGCCATACCAGTACGCCCATATGTAATGGAGGCAAGATTTCTCTTTAGCAAGATGTCACCATGGAAAACATGCACATCATTATGCACGAACAAGCTTGGCATCAGCTCAGCACCTTCACAATCATAGGAATGTCAAAGAGTTGGGCTCACCACAACGCACTGAGTGTGAGTGATGTCTTGCATGGCTTACACAACCCATTTTGTCTCACATGGGCACATGTGCATTGTAATGTAACATCTTGTCAAGTGGAAGTTCAAGTGTCGATAGTTGGATGTAATAGTCATAGAGTAGATGAAGAGTCATGAGGGTCGATGAACTCTCACAAAGGCGAGCGTTAAGGGTCGCCCACCCTTTGCTATAAATAGAATCTCATAATGTATTTTAAAGGCTTTTGGTTAGCCAAGCTTCTGATACGACTGTCTTAAAGAGAGGTTGGTTAGTATTGTAATGAGCCTTGGGTTCTCCATTACGTAGAGCTAGTACATCTATTTGGACGAGAAAGCAGTTATGGCTGTAACGTTCCGCTATTAGAACTAATGGTTGGACATGGTTGTATTGTATCACTGGAACTTACACTTCTTAATATAACTAGAGCTAACACGTTTCATGCATATGTTGTATTGTATTCTATGCAATATCATTTACTCTAAATCATATATATATTGGTTTTCTTATGCATGCATGTATAGCTATGTATGTATGTATGTATGAATCTTTCTGAAATGTGTTGTTGGTTTAACCATCACTTTGGATTACTTGCTAACTTGCCTTCAATTTTGTGATGCATCTTCACTCGTGTGTTCCCTTCTAAATTGCGTGCACAGGATTCCAAGGGACGCACTCATCAGAATGACGATGTGCTATAACCTCTCATGCATCTTCCTTGGCCCACTGCAGCTATCACACCCTTGCTACCAACATAGTTATCCTACTTGCCTCTGTGTGAAATTGTATTCAAGGCATTACTGTACGACCACTGTTGGGACTACTATAACAAATAGTCTGAGGTCTAATTGGGAGTTCTTACCTAGGAGATCCCCTTACATGTTGGCGGGTCTATCACTATCAATAGTGTCTTAAACACCATTGATACTAGAGACCTTAGGACTTGTGATGATATTCATATCAATGAAGAGAAAGCTCATTTTATAGAGTTCTTAAGGAATAATGGTTATAGTAAGAATCAAGGCCTAAAGGCTTTCCAAAAAGTGGCAAGAGGACCTAGAGATAAGACCAACCGTAACATTTTTATTGACATAATTCATCTTCCTTTTATTCAATGAACAACACACAAGTTGGCTCGTATTCTTAATAAGAACAACATATACACAACCTTTAAGCCGCTTAACGCTATAATATCCTCCCTTAGATCTCTTAAAGGCCAAATTGATGCCTATAACATTAAAAGGGTTTACATATCCCTTGTTCTTCTAGGAAACCTTCTATAGGTGAGAGAGGTCGATTTATTAAGCATAGAATTCAAGAGCATGTTGTCGACATTATAAATAATTGTTCACGCTCTTTGGCTCTTGCTGAGGTTTATGCTTCTATTGTTGCTAGGATCTCTCATTTTCATCACAAAAAGTTGAGAGATGTAATCGAGATCGAAAAGTGAGTTGAAAATAATTTGAACATGGATGCAAGATGGAAAACTAGTAGAAATTGCATCCATGTTCTTGCATCAAATTTATCTTCTTCTTAATTTCCATTTGTTTCTTGGTTCTCCGCCCCATTTCATATATATATATATATATATAATTATTTTTATGTTTTCTTGTGTTTTCTCAATTTGGTTTGCAGTACAATTTTATTATTATAGTATATTTTTAATATTATTTATTTTATACATATTTATTTTCAATATTATCTTTCCCCATTTTTTCCTATATATTTACTATAATTATATTTCTGATTTTATTTAAATTTTATCTTTTCTATATTATAATATAAATATTTATTTATATTTATTTTTTATTTCCTCACTTTTATCCCATTTTCTTCCCTGAATATTTACTCTTAAGTATTAAGATAATCTTTATTTAAGTTTTCTCCTTGTCTTTATCCTAACCATCTATTTATTTTTAACCTTTATTTGATTATCCTCGTAGCGTGCCTTAGTATTTATTTTAGTGTATTAATATAATATTAATTTATATTATTTCTTAACTTTCCTTATTTTTATTCTATTTTCCTTAACCCTAATTATAATTACATTTATTTTCTTTCAAAAATTGATTCTAAATTATTATTATATTTTTAATTCTTTTCCTAATTTTAAACCTAATGCATGCATTCCTTTTTATAAATAATTATATGTATTTATTATTTATTATTATTTCTTAATGGCTATGTGACTAATTTTTTTAAAGAGTCATTTTCTTCTTGACTTTTTGTTTTTTATAATTCCTTGCTGGATCATATTTTGTCCATCTTTTTGTCTGGATGATGAACCCCATTGGTTGGTTTGAAATATATTGACAATTATTAAATTCATTCATGTTATGGATCATGAAGACAATTTTCTAAACCATAGTGAGAGGATAGCCCTATAGCTATGAAATATAAATTGACATAGAAATTGAAATTGGCATGCACATTAATATTAATTTACTGATTTGAATGTACATGTATTGATAGAGTGCTAGAATGAAAAGTATGTGACATCTACATATGAAAACCATGCAATGGATTTTGAATCTTGAAAAAATAAATTAGAAATAAAAATTGCCACTCACTTCTTAACATAATAGTCCCATAAGATTCGCTAAGCCATACAAATTAATAACATAATAATAGAGACATAGAGAAAGTGAAAAGAAAGATGACCACAATTAGCATTTACAATATTATCAAATCCCATGGATACTAGTTAGTCCATTAATGTCTAAAAATATAAATGATGTCTACTTCACTATAACAAAAATACACATGGAGGTGCAAGTCAATGAACCTTTCCAATTCAAAGAAAACTTTAGTGTATATGCAATATTTTTATTGTAAGTTTTACATCATTTCTAAATCAATACATCTAGAAATTGATGTACACACTTAAACCAATGCATTAGAAATAGAAATAGAAATAGGAATTTGTTGGGAATAATTCTTAATTAGTTATGTAAATTTCTATTTTGTGTTCTGTGCAAAATTAAGGCAGAAAATTGTTAGTTGTAGTGCTGGAAATGAGCTGTAATGATAGTAGATTTATTTCAGAGTTGATTGATAAAAATTTTAGTAACAATTTTACTATTTAAGAATGTAGTTAATGGTTCAATTAATATTTGAGATTTGCAACATTTTTTAGCTCACACAATAACTCTGTTTTTATTTGTTTTATCTTTTTTTTTTTTTTATATGTATTTTTCTTCATAGTATTGTTGGCTTCTAGTTGGCTCGAAATAAGTCATTTCATATTCTACAAATGGTATTAGAGTAGGTAAAATTGTTTTGGGTTAAAGTTGTATTGTTGAAATTTCGCCAAAGTTAATCATGTCGAATTCTAACCAGATGCTAGTTCCAGAATTTGATGGGCGTGATTACGATTATTGGTGCATTAAGATGCTAACCTTTTTGATTGGAAAATATTTGTGGGAGATTGTTGAATCAAGATATGAGGAGTCAGCTTATTGGAATGCTCTTACACCCAATGAAAGAACAACAAGAAAGGAAGCAAGGAAGAATAATACTCAAGCTTTGTTTCACATTCAGATAGCTCTTGATAAGAGTTTATTTCCAAGAATATCAGGAGAAAAAATTGCCAAAGCTGCCTAGGAGACTCCACAAGAAGATTACCAAGGTAGTGATCAAGTTAAGGTGGTGAAGCTTCAGACATTAAAGCGAGAGTTCGAGAATTTGAAGATGCAAGAAGTTGAAAGTGTCAGTGACTATTGTGTGAGAGTCAAAGATGTGGTCAATAAAATGGCTACACTTGGAGAAACTGTAAGTAATGAAGTTTTAATTAAAAAGGTATTGAGATCTTTAACACATAGATGGAATCATGTTGCAATAATCATGGAAGAAAGTAAGGATTTGAAAAAACTACAGTTTAATGAATTGGTTGGACCTTTGATGTCTCATGAAGAAAGATGGAAGGAAACTTTTGAAGGTGTAGAGAAAGCTTTTTCCTCTCAATTACAAATTACAAAGAATGAAGATGCAAGTAGCAGCAGTACGAAAAGCCATCAAGGTCAAGGTAAATGGCAAAGCCAAAATTATTTAGGAGGTAGAGGAAGAGGTGGCGCAAGTGGAAGAGGTAGTTTCAGAGGAAGAGGTAGAGGTAGATTTGATAAGAGAAATGTTCAATGTTACTATTGTAATAGGTATGGTCACTTTGAAAGAGAATGTAGATTGAAAGAAGGTAAAAATGCTAATTATGCTCAAGAAAGTGGTGAGTATCCTCTAGATCACTTTTTTTTTATCTTATGCCAAAGGTGAAAATAACAGTAAATATGTTTGGTACCTATATTCTGGATGCTTTAACCATATGACACAGAATGAGAAGTTGTTTTCAGCAAAGGATGGAAGTTTCAAATCCAAGATCGAGCTTGGTGATGATAAATCATTGGAGGTTGCTACCAAAGGAGCTATGGAGGTCCAAACAAAAGAAGGTATAAAGAGTATTCATGACATTTGTTATACTCCACAATTGAAGCATAATTTGTTGAGAGTTGGGCAGCTACATGAGAAAAATTATAAAGTAGTCTTTGGAAATAAGACATGTACTATCTATCATAGGAATAAGGGAAATAGGGTGATCACTGTTGTTCCTATGACAATACATAGGATGGTTACCTTGAATTTTGATGAACATAACAACAGTCTTGCAAATATGCCTTATGAGGATTCAAGTTAGTAATGGCATCTCAGGTATGGGCATTTAAATTTTTAGAGTTTGAAGTTTCTAACCTCACATGCATTAGTTTCTGCTTTGCCTAAGGTAGAAGAGCATAAGGAGGTTTGTGAAGGATGTGCTAAAGGAAAGCGTGCAAGGGAAAGGTTTCCAAAGGGTAGTGCATGGAGGGCTTATCACCCACTTCAGCTTGTTCATTCAGACATATGTGTTCCTATGTAGATTAAGAGTTTGGGTAAGTCATCATATTTCATCACTTTTATTGATGATTACTCACGAAATTGTTAGGTATATTTTTTGAAGGCCAAAAGTGAAGCCCTTGATACATTCAAGAAGTTCAAAGCCCTTGTAGAAAATGAGAGAAAGTGCAAGATCAAATGTTTGCGGACTAACTGTGGAGGAGAATTCTGCTCAAAAGCTTTCCAGAGTTATTGTGATATGAATGGCATCAGGAGGCAACATACTATAGCATACACACCCCAGCAGAATGGCATAGTTGAAAGAAAAAACCGTATTGTGGTTGAGATGGAAAGATGCACGATACAAACTAAGCGATTGAGCAACTCTTATTGGGGGGATGCAGTTGCTACAACAATGTACATCATCAACCGTATCCCCACCAATGCACTGGAAAAGATGACTCCTTATGAGGATTGGTATGGAAAAAGGCCTAATGTTAATCATTTCAAATTTTTTGGTTGTTTGGCTTATGTGCATGTACCTGATCAGAATAGAAAAAAGTTAGATGAAAAGAGTGAGTTATGTATTTTTATTGGGTATAGTGAGACAATCAAGGCTTATAAATTGTATAATCCTCTAAATAACAAGCTTATTGTCTCAAGAGATGTAATTTTTTACGAAGGGGGAGTTTATGGTCATCAAAAAGGCCATGTTGAGAAGACAAAATCTGTTTTGAATGATGATATAATTGTTGATAATGATCATGAGTAGCCAACTGATGTTTTTGTAACTAGTGGGTTAAATCCACCAAATAGCCCTTAATCAATTTCATCAACATAAAATTCAAGTCCAACTTCTTCTCCAAGTTCTACAAGGAAGGCAAGAAGATTGAGTGATATTTATGAGAGGAGTGCAAATCAAGCACATGAAGAAAGGCCAATAGGTGAGATAGTGAATTTTGATTTATTAGCCAAGGACGAATTTGAACCATCATGTTTTGAATATGCATGTACTAATGAGGTTTGCATGCAAGCCATGAAAGAAGATATGGATTCCATTCAAAGGAATGACACTTGGACGTTGAGAGAGCGTCCACATGACAAGAAAACGATTAGCACCAAATGGGTCTAGAAGATTAAATTTAACAGTGATGGGAGTGTTGAAAGACACAAAGCAAGATTAGTTGCTAAAGGATTCACACAGAAGTATGGGATTGATTATGAAGAGACATTTTCACTAGTAGCAAGACATGAGACCATTAGAATGTTGATTTCACTAGCAGCTCATAAAACGTGGAGCACACATCATATGGATGTGAAAAGTGCATTGTTGAATGGGTACTTAGAAGAGGAAGTATATGTGGAGCAGCCACAAGGTTTTGAAGTGGAAGGAAAGAAGAATAATGTCTACAAGTTGAAGAAGGCTTTGTATGGCCTTAAGCAAACAACAGAGTGTGGTATGCAAGGATTGATGGATACTTTTAGGAAAATGGCTTCCACATAAGTAAGAATGATCCTACCCTTTACTGCAAACAAGAAGGTATTGATATTCTAATCATAAGTTTGTATGTTGATGATCTATTATATATGGGTAGTAGTTCTAAGATGAATGATAAATTCAAAGTTACTATGATGAATGAATTTGAGATGAAAGATCTAGGCATCATGAAATATTTTCTAGGAATGGAGATTTATCAAAGTAAGGATGAGATTTTCATTTGTAAGACAAAGTATGCACAAGATATGCTAAATAAATTTGATATGCTTGATTGTAATCCATTCCCAACTCCAAGTGCTCATGGAGAGGTGTTATGTAGAGATGATGGTACTGATTTAGTTGATGAGAAAAATTACAGAACTATTGTGGGGAGCTTGATATTTCTAACCCACACAAGGCCTGATATTACATATTTAGTTTCACTTGTTTCAAGATATATCACAAATCCATGTGAAATACATATGAAAACAGCCAAGAGGATTTTAAGGTATGTGAAAGGAACTCTAAATTTTGGTATTCATTACTACTCCTCTAAAAAGTTCAATCTTGTTGGATTTACTGATTCAGATTGGGGAGGTAGTCTTGATGATCATAAGTCCACATGTGGAAATATTGGGGAGGTAGTCTTGATGATCATAAGTCCACATGTGGAAATTGTTTCTCTTTTGGTTTTGGTTTGATTACATGGAGCTCAAAAAAACAAACCATTGTTGCCCTCTCATCAACATAAGCAGAGTATGTTGCAGTTACATGAGCAGGTACACAAGCTCTTTGGCTCAGAAAATTTTTGGAAGAAATTGGAGAAAAACAAATTCAGCCTATAGTGATTTATTGTGATAATGTAAGTGCAATCAAGTTAGCAAAGAATCCAGTTCATCACAGTAGGACAAAGAATTTTGACGTGAAATATCACTTCATTAGAGATTTCATGCAGAAGAAGGATATTGAATTGAAGCATATAAATAGTCACAATCAACTAGCAAATATCTTCACCAAAGCAGTTGCAAAAGATCAATTTTTGGCACTACCAGATAACATAGTAAATACTGATTAATCATTAAGGGGGAGTGTTGGGAACAATGTCTAATTAGTTATGTAAATTTCTATTTTGTGTTTTGTGCAAAATTAAGGCAACAAATTGTTACGTGTAGTGGTGGAAATTAGCTGTAATGTCAGTACATTTATTTCAGAGTTGATTGATAAACATTTTAGTAATAATCTTACTATTTATGAATGCAGTTAATGGTTCAATTAATATATGACATTTGCAGCATTTTTTAGCTCACACACTAACTGTATTTTTATTTGTTTTATTTGTTTTATCTTCTTTTTTATATGTATTTTTCTTCATAGTATTGTTGGCTTCTAGTTGTCTAGAAATAAGTCATTTCATATTCTACAGAATTGGTATTGAAACAGAAATATAACTTAGAATTGAAATTGACTATTATAAACTAAAATTAATACATTGACTTTAATCTACAATTTCATTGTTTTTAGTTAATTTATCAATAAAATAACATGTCAACTAAAAGAAATGCATTAAAAAATGATTGTTTTTAGTTAATTTATGTATAAACTAACATGTAAACTAAAAGCAATGCACTAAAAATTTAATAGAAATAGAAATTGACATTCAAATTGAAATTGAAATAAACATTGAATTGACATTGAATAAAAATATAATTTGGTATGTCCACTAAAATAAACTTCTTAGAAATTGACATCATGTATATTGGAACCAACACCTTTAAAAAGAGGCACACACATAAGAGTTAGTTCATTGATTTATGTGTACATGCATTGATTTCAATGTACATTTATTTTTTATGAGTGTATATGATTGATGACATATTGTTAAGGCACTCCTTGACCTCGCTCATTCAAACTCTTGATTAGCCTTGTGTGCAACATAAAGGGAAATATTGGTACCCAAGGTTAGAGTGGTAACTATTGGAATCACCTTTAGACATGCAAGTAGAAGCCCAACATAGTTGTTGATTCTTGGAGTTGACAAAAAAATACATTTTTTATCATTTAAAATTGTTGATTTCTTTTCCACTTATTCATCATGTAATTCTTGTAAGATACATCCAGATAATGCTCCCTATAGTATCAACAAACAAAGAAAAATAAGTAAATTTAAAATGATCACATGATTCATCTCAAACATATACATAAACATAATTGTTATGATTTGCAAAATTTGTCACTATAGTAAAAATTGAAAATAGTAGATTGACATTTATCCTTCTTCAGTAGTTCAAAATCTTAATCTTGTTATTATTTGGATTCATAGCCATATAAATTGAATTATGCTTATGGAAAACATATAAATAAAAATAAAAATAATCATGCAATAATTTTACTCTCTTACTCAGGAATAGAACTAGTCATGAATAGAACCAATGTTGATGCAGGAGCATCCAGCTCTGAGGAGACTTAAAAGGCTGATAGTCTCATGAAGAACTCAGAACAAATTGTCGTTTATTTTAACTTGACAAGTGTTAGGCTTGTCGGTAATGTGACTTTACTTTTACTTAGTTTATTTTGTTTATCTGTCTGTAGGTTGAGAGAACTTAGGAGTTGTAGGGGAACACTGTTGCAGTTATTTGGTAAACTGATAACAGGACAAAATAATTAATTAGTTCTTTACAAGTTACAGTAGTTAGAATTAGTTTCAGAACTGACAAAAACAGTTGTTTTCTGTTAAGCCAGTTTTTTTTAAGAACAGTTCAGGACATTAGATTAAAAGCAGGAAGGACATCATTGTACGGGCTCTCTCTCCCCCGAAAAAGAAATAGAGAAAAACACAGTCATCTTTTGTTCATCAGAAATTAATGTTCATTTTATTTCTTTCATTACTGTAAAGACGAATAACAAAATTATTATCTGTCACTGTAATTACAAATGTCGAGTATTCTTTTATTACTGTAAGCTTGCCATTGTATATGAAATGTGCTAACAGAAACAAACAACAAAGGAGTAAACAGATAAAAAGCGAGCCAAGTACAGGCGAATGACACCAGTGTCGATTCGAGCTACGAACCAGGAACGAGGAAACAGCGAAGGGTTCCAAGAGTAACCCACAGACAAGAGCATACATTCGACATCGAAATAACTACAGGTAATTCGAAGATTCAACAAACCCTCACAACCAAATGCATGAGTAGGCAAATACAGAAATAGAACGAATATACATTGTAGATTATTTCATACACCTATTGTTATCAAATACGAAAGAGCAGAGGGTTCGTATTTTCATACATTTATTGTTATCAAATACATAAGAGCAGAGGATTCGAATTTACTGTTAAGAAGAATCCTTTATATATTAAAAAAGAACAGAGCATAGACAGTACAGGCAGAGTTTCACTGTCTAAACGAAGTCACATATTAACATATACAACCGAGCCATTAAAATAAGAACAGTCAGCACAAGAGGCCGAGGGTTTGTGGCGCCTGAGCGCGAAGCGACAGAAGGAGGGCTCGATTTGTCGAGAAACCCTCTCACAGACACAGATAGAATACTCAGACTCATATGACCATCTTCCTAAACTGAAGAACCGAGCAGTAGAGTTATCAGAGAAAATGATAACGAAACGACTAACACCCGAAGAGGGTTTCTTAACAATAGACCGTTGAGAGCAAGAATCAATAACCGGGAGGGACATCACCTCCACAGGACTGGACTTTCCAACTACAGAACCTATAAAACTTACAACACAGACAGTAAACACATAGCCTACGAAATAGAACAGAGCTACCCGTGACCGGAGCGTTGGAGCCATCAACAGGACTGTAGAGCGACGCTAGCCATAGAGCCAACACAGGTGAATACCTGTCAACAAAACAAACCAGACAGTGTTAAAGCCGAAAGAACATTCATGAGCCGTGGAATGAAATAAGGAATAAGTAAGGGTTCGAGAAAGGATTACCCGTGAGCGAGAGTGGAGTCCAAGATAACCAGAGAACGACCACTAACTGTTGACAGTGGTGATAAGGTGTTAGAAACGAAACCAAATGAAACCCAGGTCGTATATCATGGAGAGGAGTCTTACCTTGTAACCAGGAGGAGCGTTGGAGTATGGAGCGAGCCTGCCATTAGAAACAAAAACCAGTCAATCACCTTAAAGCACAGACAGCGTGAGCGCGGATCCAAAACACCACAAGTTGTGCCAACAGTTCAATATCAACATCGTTTAACAAGAAGAGTAACGTTACAGGCCTTGAAGGAACTTACCCACAGCCATAAAGAACCAATAAATCACAGTTAAGTCGTCATTGATCAACAGGAACAGAAACTCGAGGGTTTCTACAGTCGCAGACAGAGTCTCCCCAGGCAGAGGCAGTGTAAGAATGGGAAGGTAAAGCGCGGGTAACGTGAACAAAAGGCGGAGAAACCGGCAGGTGTGATGCTACAACCGGAAGACCCGGGATAAACCCTAAACCCAGACCACGAGATATCGTACCAGTGAATTAAGTCAGCATTTAAGTTCATTCCGAACGCGGCAGAAATCAAGACAGGTGTAAGCAAACGGCGGGAGCCACCATAAGTGGTATCAGAGCTAGAGTTTTTTTGAGTTAGAATCAATGGAACAAGCAAAAGGCGAAGGTGAGGCAAGAGGAAGAGCAAGAGGAAGAGGAAGAGGCAGAGGACGATTGGTCCATAGGCCAGTGGATGATGGATTGCGAGAAGAGATAAGAGTTTTGCGAGAGAGATTGGCAGTGATAGAGGCTGGAGGAAGAAGAAACCCAGCAGATAACAGTGATGAAGAGGCAGTTGAACCAGAGCAGGATGAGTTTGAAGGAATAACACCAGAACTAAGATTGTTAAAGTCAGTTTTGCTGTCCAGTCATAAACCGAAGCATGAGTTGCCTACCTATGACGGGAGCTTATCGGTAGATGTGTTGTTAGATTGGTTAAGTGAAGTGAATAAATTCTTTGAGTTTGAGGAGACCAGCGAAGACAAACAGGTGAGATTTGCCGCCACCAAGTTGAAAGGACATGCGTCCTTATGGTGGGACAATGTTCAGGCAGAAAGAAGGAGGTTAGGCAAGCAGCCAATCAGGAAATGGGCTAGGATGGAAGCGAAACTGAAAGAGAAGTTCTTACCGAAGGACTATCAAATTATGTTGTACAGGCAGGTACAAAACCTGAAACAAAGGGGGATGACTGTGAGAGAATTTACAGAGGAATTCTACAAATTAAATCTGCGAGCAGGATATGTGGAAGATACCTCAGAGAAGACAGCCAGATTTGTAAATGGCTTGAGAGGGGAGATTTTAGACGAAATTGGTATCCTTTCACCGCAGACGTTAGAAGAAGCCTATCAGTTTGCATTGAAGGCTGAAGAGAAGATAAATAGGAAACAGAACTCCCGGAGAGGAGGTGGTTCTGGCAGAGGAAAAGGCAAAGTGTATGGCAGAGGGAGAGGTACAGTCTCGAATGAGGAAGGCAGCAGTTCTAAGTCTACTGGTACGACAGATCGAGACAACAGCAACAGGGAAGGATGACCAGCTCAGAGAGGACGAGGTTTTGGTTGGGGCAGAGGGACTGTCCAGTGTTACCGTTGTCATAAGTTGGGACATAAGTCTTATGACTGTCCGGAGGGCGAACCAACAGGCGGAAGAGGAACCTATGTTGCGCAGCCAGAGGATGCAGAGGAGACACCTCAGGAAGCGGAAAACACACCTGAGATAGGTGAAGCCTTTGTAATGAATAAGGTGCTGTTGAAGCCAGCCAAGGAAGCTGCAGAACCAGATCAGCGAAAAGCATTGTTTCGCACTGTCTGCAAGTCACAAGGCAAGTGTTGTAAGGTAATTATTGACAGCAGAAGTACCGATAACCTGGTAGCTGTAGAGATGGTGGAGAAATTGGGATTAAAGAAATTGAAACATCCCACTCCCTACGAGGTATCGTGGCTGCAGAAGGGGCATCAACTGTTAATGAAACTACACTCCATCAGAATCTACCTTACTTTAAATCAACCTCATAAAGGAGAGAAACTTAATTTAAATCAATGGCACTCTATACACATCCTTTGGAAATCTTATGAAAATCAAATTCACCATTAGACATGCATTGAATCATATTCACATGATTTTACTACAATTTGTACAAAATTATTCAACTATATCACTTCATACAAATTGCCTTAATCCTTGTAAAATATTTATTTTCAGCATGATAGATTAATCAATAAAACTATCATTACTTTCAAAAATTTCATAAATACAAAAAATCTTCTAGTTTAGCCTCAAAATTCCCATGAAATCCGAAGTTCTTCTAATTCTATATTCAACACAAAGACTAGAATTCTTCTTCAAACAAAGACAATTCACAGACATACATGAAATTCTATTTCATTCCACAAATGTGTACATACAATTCTACTTAGAAACATGTGTTCCCCTCTCTAAGGCCTAATTTCATATTCATTTTTCCATTATCTCTTTTCCTCACACTTACTATCATTTTGAATGCCCATAGGCTTACAATAGATAGAATTTAGAAAGATCACATATCTTTTTAGATCCTAAAATCACTCCATATATCAATTTTTTCTGAATCCTAAAATCACTCCATAAATAACCCATAAATAAATCCATTAATCATATTTTTATAAATCCCAAAATAACTTAATATATCCCTATAATATCTCATTCTTTACCAGGAAGATTTGGTTTTGTCATATCAACACAATCTTACATATCCAAACAACTTCTAGAATCATGACTCATTCACATAGATTTCCTATAATAAATTAGCTCAATATAATATTTACGTACAAGAATATGTATTCTTCTAAAAATTTCAAGGCACACATTTGGAACTTTGCCCTCCAAAATATTAATGGTTTAGAAGCTCTAATTCTCCTTCGTCAATACTAGAGACAAAGGAATGGATGATTAGCTAAATGAAGCTACCAAACCTGCTTAATGTTATCTAGTAAAGGTTTGTCCTCAATAAGGATGTCTTGAGAGAGATATTTCGATTGAAAATTTAGAAAATTAGTAGATACACACATATAACAGTGATGCATTGCTTAAAGATAACATTTTTGTGAGCTTGTTATATCCTCTAAATAAACATTATTGGATTTCCATCTAGAATTTCTTCAAATTTGCCTCATCTTTTGCAATAATTATTAAGTGGAAGGCTTATTTTTCCCTTATTTTTCCCTTATTTTTAACTGTCTTCCCCTCTTTGAAAGAAAATATAATTTTATATTTTTGTTCTCATATTAATTATTTTTAATTTGAATTATATACAAAAATCAATTAATGGAAGAACTCAAGTAATACCACTTTTGGATTTACATTTGATTTCATTTATTTTTCTTTTTCATGAGGGAGGGGGATACTATTAAATTCCCTAATTTCAATTCATCTCTAATTTTAACCTAAAAAATATAATTCATTCTACTAGTATTTTCCCTTTAAGATTTGGAGTCAAACAAGTTGCAGATTTAGCCACCCCACTGAACGCATATGGAATATGAACAACAGATACGAAAGATAAAAATTGAATATATATATTTATTCACGTGATATATATATATATATAGATATTGGAGTGACCCTTGGATTCATATTCCAAGGTCTCTCAGACTCCCTTTAAATATTCAACTTCCACCCCTTCACGCTTAGCAAATTATGTGTTCAACAATGCCCCCCATAATCCGAAGGGTTATGTGTGAGTCCAAAAGAGAGTTGTAATACAAAAGGTGAAAAAATTCATGGTAGAAATAGGTTGGATGTGCTCTATCAAATGTTGGCATAAGGTGTTGACTTAAGGATGACCACCAACAGTAGAATGCTTAGTGAAGTTCCTAGAACTCTTCCAAATATGGCAATATGTTGAAGTCTTGTCCTAGAGGAAGTGCTCGTAATGCTTTGAAAAGGGAGACCTTCAACCTGGAAAATGGAGGTATGCAACCTACAATGGTTTAATGATGACAACCAACTCTGGATGCTTAAATAAATTCCTAGAACTCTTCTAGAATTGGAAAGAAGCTATAGTCTTCTGTTAGAGGAAGTGCCCCCAATTTTTTGAAGAGGGAGAAGCTCAACGTAAAAAGGGAGGTTTCAGCCGGTTTAAGGTTGACCACCAACCAAAGGCATGATCAAGGGAATATATGTCTCTCGCTAATGCCTTGAATTTGGTATGCAAAGTTGTGGCTTAGGCTTTTTTGATGTGTCTTAGAAACTTGTAGATGGCCATCATTTCCCCCCTTGCTAGATACAAGGTTAGATGGTGTAGAAAAATAAACTACAAGACCATTCAATAGTCTAGAACATGTTCTAACATATGAATGAAATATCTTCTTGGTTGTTGAGGCCCATTTCCGAGAAACAATCTATCCAAGATGAATCTTTGTTATTTTAGGAAGCTTGTTTCTTAAGCATTTCTTTGAAGAGTGAGTGGTTTTATCATAGTTTTCTCATGGATCAAGATCAAAATAGTGCTCATTCATATGGCCAAAATGGTCAGAGTGTTGGCATTTAACAATCTATTGTGGCTGCAAATGTGGAGGAGCATAATCTTGAATATGTGAAGTTGAACCACCATGAACAAACCCAACACTTTGAATTTGAATGGACTTGCAATAGTCTGGAATAGGAAGGGACACATCCTTGCTATATCTAAGACTTGTCTTATGCTTATTGTTGGCAAGCTCTTTGCAAGGTCTGATGATTGTCTTGGGAAGTCTTAAGAGAAAATTTCTGAATAGAAAAAGGTTTAGAATTATGACTCCACAACTGTAATTCTTCTTGCTGAAGTTGATATTCAAGCTGCAAAAAATCAATTTTATTTTGTGCATTTTGCAGATAAATTTGAATGTCTGAGAGAGTGTCCATGCTAATGTTTAGCATCTCATCCATAGTGAAATGGATTAAGGTATTTAACAACTCTAAAGCATTGTCAAGTCTATCCATAAGTGTTGCTCCCAATACCTTTACCATGAATGGAGAGTCAGAGACTTCTATCCTTGTTTAATACCATGAAAGAAGAAATACTACAATACCAGTATTTTATATCTACTAATCTTATCTACTAATCTTAGAGTGCACTAGGCCCTCAACGAGCACATAAATCAGTACGTACCTTCACTATTCACAGCTTTGATTTCATCAAATTATCAAAAATATGTATACTAATGTAGACCTTATTTTTTCATGTAAATATTTATAGAAACTTCTAAGTGTTTAGAAACTGAAATTCAATGAGTCCTCTTAGCATGTCTTCACATAATCTTGAATAATGTTTAAGCTTGCGATTGCATCCAACCAACTTCCACAAAGTATTCAATCCAATTGGAGTGAAGAGCGCCATTCAACCCAAGTCACACAATGACGCTGACGCACATGTATGAAGCACCATTGAACGATGTATTCGTAGGTTCCAAATAGGTATGGTCTAAGTGATTTAATGCTCCATTCAATACATGCTGATCAAGCCATTACCTTGCACTTGTGAAGCGTCCAAAGAATTATAGCCCAATATTTAGAAATACATAGCACTTTTATTTCCCAAATAAATCTGTTGTAAATGTTTTAACCTTCTTACTTCATCAGTGCATGGAATTTTTTATTAAAAATAACCAATGAATGCAAGATAAAACTGCACAGGGAGAGTAAGTCACCACGAATAGTATTTTTTAAACCTGACGAGCCATGAAACCTAGGAATATCAGTCACTCGATAAAAAATTCACAATTATGCGGCTTAGATATTAAGATCAAATGAGATTTGAATGAGAATAAACGCTTGGGTCTCCTTTGCTGAAGAAATAACCAGATTTGAAATGTCCTGGTTTAATTTCAAGTTGATTTCACAATTTCGAGCTCAATCTTTGTAGATGTTCAAGAGTCAGTGAGAATGATGAACCATCTCTGCTTTTAACCCACATGGGCCGCCATGTATGTCACCAGCCTAGCCTTTAGTTTCAATAATGTGCTAGGAAGAAAATGACCCTTCAAAAATCAAGTGCCTGTATCGACAATCAAGTCCTCGTCAGATAATTGTTCAGTGGCCAGCATTTCCAACTGTGATTGATTCTAATCCTTATGACTCCATCAGAGGTAGAGAACATAAAAAAAATGGTTCATGTACAGACACTGAAATTATATGAAGAGAATATAAGAATGGTGATACCAACATAATTCCTGGAGATAACGCAATAAATGAACCCTAAATGTTGAACCTTTTTCACTGCTCTATTTAATGCAATAATAAAAGGGAATGCATCGAAATGTTTCTTTGGGACAAATCGAATTAGACTCTACAAACCTTGTGCTTCTCCACTCTCGTAGTAAGCGTTTTGTCTTCTTTCAAGCATGGCATCATTTCTTAATTAATAAAAATTGAATGACGAAAAATCTCGCATTACAGAGTTACTAAACCAGTGCGAAAAAATCAGAGTGAATCTCTTTGCCGAGGCCTTAAGCACACAATTACAATTTTCTTTAGCGAAATCTGAGAAAATGTTCCAACGGCTCGAGAAGAAGTACGTTGGATGTAGCAACATAGGAATTTTAGGGTTTTGAGTGCAGAAACTAGTTTGACAGCGAAAAATGGTAAAAGGATATGTGATACAAGTCTAACCGGGGTAGAGATAATGTGAGATGCACATAACAGGTGAGAGGAAAGGAACCGACCAAGGATAGAACTAGCATTTGCACCAGACGTTGCAAAGAAAACACCGTAAGCCAATAGATAACATATAACACTATGTAAAGCAATCGATAACATATAACACTAATTAACGCTTCTTTGCCCCATCACCTCCGAGCTCGCACCCGCTGTGCTGGCAACCAACACCCGCGCAATTTCAAATGATCCCTAGCGCCAAACATTCATTTGCTCCATTTGCACAACCGGAACAGGTCCTCTCAACCATTCATTTCTCCTGTTCACGGTGTTTGCTCACCTCGTAGGTCCGCTCGCGGTGTTGAATCCCGGCAGGCTATGCCTTAGGCGTAAGGTAAATTATACTCTGTGAACAATGACATCCACCATTTTGGCGGGCACCCGGAAGGCCCATGCATACGAATCCCACCCCGTGCTTCTATAAATTGTCTGCATTGGCAGCTCCCAGCGTCTCGCGAAACATATACATTCAAGGTCTCCATTTGGGTGTAGGTTCGAGCGACGCTGAGGGTGTTTTTCCCATTGCATCGTAATCAGTTACCAGATTTATAACGAACCACTTAGCCATTCAGACATCTTCAATAGTTTTTAGGACGTGGTTTAACGGTTAATAGTTAAGTCGGGAGGTCTAATACCGAACAAAAGTATATATCTGAAAATTGCTCCAAACGCGGTCCAATCTCAAGCAAAATTATATATATCTGAAAACTGCTCCAAACACAATTTTTCTAGTTGAAAAAAATACAATAAACCACTGCCATTACAATTGCAAACTCAAGCTCCTGCATCCAATGTGCTTGATTGTGTACTACCCACTTAGCCATAGAGGCCATGAAAATCAGATAATCCTAAACCACCGCCATTGCAAGCTTCCTACATCCACTGTGCCTGCCTGTGCACTTTGCCAGGTGCATAGTTTATTTGGGCTTTTCATTGGGGTGATATTTTGAGTACAAATATATTCAATTCTGTGAGAGGAATTTGGTGCACATTAATTTTCACATGCTTGCTAGGAATGATGACCACGGAAAAATGCAAGGGCACCAACCGGTGGAGCATTGATGTAAGCAGTAGGCTCAGACTACCTGAAGTATGTTGCCACATTCGCTTTATCCTCCTTTTCAACTGAAAACATTTTCCAATGCTCCTTTGGTGTGGTGCCATTGCTTTCTGCAATAAATGAATTATACCTGGCTATTTTAGCAACAAAAAATATAATTGCAAGTGAATCTGATTTTCATGTCAGATCAACAACCTTTTTCTCGAACTTATTGTTCCTACTTGCTGAAAGAAAATTGTGTTTTTTGTTATCAACCTTGAATATTTATTTCATGTCTTCTCTTGCATTATTATAGCGATCTGGGCTCTATGTCAAATGAAGTGACCAGACTGTCATAAGATTAGGCTAGTAATGCAAGCAAGGCGATGACTTCATGTACATTTTGAATTGGTGCTTCAACAGGTGCTAGCATCTCTAACAATTTTTTGAAGTGATTGATGTTATTGGCCACATCTTATGTTGTCATCTTTATTTGTGAAAATTTCCTCAGCTATATCTTAGGATGACAGCTTGATATTCATAAATGTTAAACAACTTGAATTTCAATTGATTGTTGTGTTTGGCTACATATTAGGAGCCTCCTTTTTATTTGGTGAAGTTCCCTCAGACAAATCTCACAGTTATAGCTTTATTTTCACACACGTGTGCCCCATTTTTCCTTTGCTGCATTTTTCTTTTGGTGTTTTGGCACTGCTGATGTGAGTCATTTGATCATTAATGTTCAAAATGCTACAAGTAAGAGTCATTTGATTATTAGTTTCCCATTTGTTGATTCTAGCAATTCATATGGTATGTTTGACTTCATTTTCTTCCAGGATGCTAAATGATCTTGTTCAATAATGGAATTCCCATTTGCAGCTTCCAGATGAAATCCCATGCTGTTAAATTTTACAACCGGATCTGTTTTAGACAAAGAAGAAAGTCAAGCTAGCTACAACCATGGTTCTGGTGTACTTTGAGACTTCTAATTTGCATGGGTGTTTGTTGTATTGCTTGTTCTTTTTCAAATAGGTAACCAACCTGAAAATTAAATTCTGGCCTTCCTTATGAACATACCATTAGCTTTGGTATCAAATATTGGAAAAAAATCCAAATATCAAAGAGAGATATTGAGCTTGTGTTCGCAACACTAGAGTGCTCAGCAATTGGAATCAAATTTATTGATTAAGGCGTGAATGTACAACAAATAAAAGACATACCATCCACTGAAATATTTTAATTTTAGCAGAATGAATGATGTATTCACAGTGGACAAATATTAGAGAGTAAAATATACGATAGAGAATTACAGTGCTTTGGAAATAAAATGCATGAGTCAACCTTACATTATCTGGAATTCTCCCACACTTACAGAGTGTGACTACAATTTATCTATTCAAGTTGTTGCCTGATTATCATGTTGTCTTCTATGTTGCATTCTCCTCTGTCTGTCTTTTTTTGTGACAATTTTTGTTGCCTCATTATATATTTTTTTATTATTTAATTAAATGTATTCAATACTTCTCTATAGATAAAGGCTAAAATGATTTTTTCTTGCTAAAGGGCTATTCATAAAGCAAGGGTCAGTTAACCTTCCTAAAGTACTATTCAGTTGTCCTTACATAGATAGTAAGACAAAACCTTGCTTTCTAAGAGATGCAAGTCCAGAGGATATGTGAAGATTAACAAAAAATCTAACATTCATTATATTTATCTTGCATGTTTTAGTCGATGTATTTCCTACATTTTCTATCCTTGATAAACATGATTATTTGTTTGCCTCTTGTTAGAAAGGGGTAATTTGGGGATAATTGTTGCACAAGGACTTAGGCTAACTTGGAATGTGTGTTATTCAATGTAAAATTTTGTTGTTGTTAACTCAATGTAGCTTAGTGTTACTACCACCTCATTCAAGAAAAAAACGAAGTTGGATAAATAAGCTTAGAGTGTATTGTCAGGCCCAAATTATTTGTTGAAGCCTGAATTTTATATTACCATGTATTGACTGAAAATCTAGAAATATATGGTAGTATTTTTTTCCTTGATCTTTACTGTGACTGTGTTATCAAAAAGCCCTATTTCTTTTCAACTTGTATGGATGTCTGGGGCTTGGCATGGTTTTTTGGCTGGATGTTTACATAGCAGCTGTGTGAAGGCAAAACACTCTTCTTCTTTATATTTGTTGTAACTTGTTTTATGTGCATCTATAGGCTGCAATAGTCAGTGCACAAAAAACTGGAAGCAGTAAATATTTACACAACAGAAACTTAAACACACAGACGATGCATAATGCCACTACACAACATATGCCCAAGAGCCAGTAAGACATGTTTCCTTTCTAATTTATGGCAAACTATACTTTAGGAACTATTGAAATTGTAGAAAACTTTGGAACGTTAAGAAGGCATTCAACAGTTAAATAAGCCACCTTTGATGCAATACATGAGCTTCCAGTGTTGGTTGGCAGTTTGACTTCTATTAATCCTCCAGGCAAAACACCTTCGATGCTATTTATGAGCTTCTAGTGGTGGTTGGAAGTTTGACTTCTATATTATCATTCTCCAACAAATGTGAATCAGTGATTCAGACTTTGATTCCATGTTGACCCATTTCAATTCCCAAATAAAAATGTATTACAAATCCTGGCAACCCAAATTAACTTAGCCATTGTTTACGAAGGTAGCATGCGGTGATTGTGAATCCAACCTCCACTTCAATGACTTATTCCTTTCTGAGGTCCCAACATGAATCCTAGATTGTTCTGTTTTTCCAAGGTAATGGTTATCGGAGTCTAGTGAGTATCAGTAATACAAAGTGGTGGAGTTGATATTATTCCCTTGAGAGGTCCCGGCATGAATCCTGGACCATTTATCTTCCTCCATGGTAATGATTATCAAACATGTGAATTGTCAACCGAATAGTAAAGTTTACAAATCACAATTGTTGACAAAATGTAAACCAATTCAAAATGTGATGCAAGCCCTGGAAGTGTTTTACAAAACCAAAATTCTATACAGGGTATGATTTCTATAACTAAATCCTGATCACAACATAAATTCTGATCTTAATAAGTTTACAAATCACAATTGTTGACAAAATGTAAACCAATTCAAAATGTGATGCAAGCCCTGGAAGTGTTTTACAAAACCAAAATTCTATACAGGGTATGATCTCTATAACTAAATCCTGATTACAACATAAATTCTGAGCTCAGTTAAGATCAGTGAAGAATTTATCAATATCTTAACTGGAAACAAATTTTGTTTTTGGTTGTGAGGATTGCCCATGAACCATTGAGACTCTTGTATCATTTTGCATACCATAAAAACCCTGTTTACATTGATTCTGCTATCAGAGGACAACATCTCATGCATGACAGATCATTCTCAAGACTCCTACTGGTACTACAGCTAGCAGGAAGGGTTGGTCTGCAAAGGCATGAAGTGCAATGGATAATCCCTATATATAAAATGACCCTATATATGAGCCTTCTCTGTTTACACTACAGACAAATTTACTTTGACATAGATGCCTAAGGAATCAGGATCTACAAAACCGAATTGTGTTAACATTGCACAAAGGTTTAAAGACCTCTTTCCTTCAAAAATAAGATTAAGGAACAATCCCTAACTCTGTTAACATTGTACACAGGTTTGAAAATCATTTTAACTAAGTGCAATTTAATTATTTTGCGTGTTTGGATTTTTTTATTTGGGGTTATAATTTTCGGTAATATTATGATTTTGTATTATTTAAAATATTTTTTTGAATAGATAAATAGATTAGTACTATGAAAATTCCTTCTACTCACACATCTAGATTATGCAGATTTAGTTTATGTAGATTTTACAACTCAAACTTGTGATTCTAACTCTTTCTTATTAAATTTCAACAAATTAAACAAAAAAATATAACAAAAAACACCAAAACATAAAAGATTTGACTGGATTAAACTAACCCTTACCAAATGGAATATTATAAAAGCACTACAGAACTATGATTTCAATGTTTAAATCAATGAAAACTACAGCTACTCCCGACCCACAAGATTAAACATTTCTATGAAACAAAGATATCAGAAATTGCAATAGTAAATGGTTTAATCAAACAGTCAGAAATATGGAAATGAATTAAAATCAATGAAAACTACAGCTACTCCCGAGCCACAAGATTAAAGATTTCTATGAAACAAAGATATCATAAATTGCAATATTAAATGGTTTAATCAAACAGTCATAAATACGACAATGAATCAAAAAAATATGTCCAAGAAAATATCAGTGGGAAAAAGACACTCAAGGTTATACATCAAATCCTTCAAGAAAATAAGTAAAATTTCATGCTGGAACACATTTTCCCTTTTAATTTTCATTCATCCAGCCCAATTTTGAACCAGAATTGAAAAATAATAAATACAAAACATGAAAAAAGTTAAAAATTTGCATGGGAGAAAACGCAAATAAATTTGCATGGGGAGAAAACACAACTACTTTTTGTCTGACATCAATATCTATTGTAAGCTGTGTATAATCATGTCTCTCATAACTAAATATCAGGAATCTACAAATTTTACAACTAAAAATGAAAGGTATCACGTTTACATTTTCTAAAAATATTTTATAAGGGAACAAATTACACAATCTCCCATATCTATCTAGTTGGGACATGATATATGTAAGATCTTGAGCCTGCCAAACTTCAGGGCCTGCTCATATCTAGAGGGTTTAAAACTGTCTTTTCTTATGCCTAAACTGGGGTGAGAACATGTTCTGTGCTTAATATACAACAAACAATATATGATTCAGCTTAAGCCATATATAGATGAAGGCAAGTGATCAAAGTTCCAGCCCTTTCCATTTTATAGTTGGTTACTGTATCATGTTGATGCAAACTTGGAACCCCGACATTACCCCTATTAATATAGAGTTGGGGATCCATGTTAAAATGAATTACTGTATTGTGTTAATGCTGAGTTGGGGGCCATGCTAAAATAGGTTATTGTATTATATTAAGTTGGGTGTTAGGGTTCAAAACTCATTACACATTAGATAAATATTAAAAACTCGTCCAAAAGCCCAAACAAGAAGATTCAATCTGTAACATATGCAATAGCAAATTCATCCAACAATCTATAGAGGAGAATGCGACTGTGAAAACATATACCCACCATAGCACACAAACTATCTATAACTTGATAGCATCAATCACAAAATCCATGAAGAGATGGCATATCTGCAACTGAAAATTAAAACAGCAGAGAAAAATTCTTTTAGTTCTTTTCATGTTCCTAAATGCCCCTTACACAGGTGAAGGTGTAATCTCTGAAAGCCTAAGGTGAAAGCCTAATCTCTGAAAACAACCTTAATATTAGATAACACAAGAACAACGAACATTCCTCTGTCAAAAACTGTGAAGACATATTGTTGAATCAATGTCTCTGTTTTAGGTTCTGGTCAATGAAAATTTGTGAGATTATCCTTTTCCAGCTTCGAACCAGATCCCCATTCTCTACTAGTGAATTTAATGTAGACTGATTCCTGCCATCCATTCCACAGAAACTTTGTTCTATTCATAGTAAAAAATGTCTCCTCCGATAGCAATATGTTCCTCCAACAACATTCAATGGCTGCAATTTCCAATGGGTAGTACAGAAAATTCTCAGCCGATTTCAACTATGCCACACAACGACTTGATGCTTTTCAACAAGTAAAAAATACACATATATTTACAAGAAATAATTCCTCACATATCTATAATCCACACTCTAATACGAAAAACTGATGCCAATACTCCATGGCACGGCAAGGTCATGGATGAGGGAAACCCTAATTTTACATGCTCCATCCCCAAATCCAAATTGCACCCACAAAGACATTATTTATATTCTCAACAATCGAGACACTTGCCTCACATCCAATATTTGACTTTCCTACTACGCTGACCCTGCAACCACTTTGGCTATTCCTCGACTCTCTTTAACGATAATTCGGTTTTTTTTCCCGAATCGGTCAAATGCTGAACTCCAACGTTTATCACTGCTAACATAGATGAGTTTGCTGGACAGAAATCATACTGTTTCAAAGGGCACCACCATGACCTGTATATGAAACAAATTCGTTTAATAGGATATAGGGAATTTAATTGATGAGATTTGTCAAAAGGAAAGTGCTATGCAGCTTTGGTATGGGGCTTAAATTGCTGGACAGAAATCATACTGTTTCAAAGGTCACCACTATGACCTGTATATGAAACAAAGTGGTTTAATAGGATATAGGGAATTTAATTGATCAGTTGACAGAAGGAAAGTGCTATTCAGCTATGGTATGAGGCTTATCTTGAACATTTTTTTATAACCAGGTGCCTGGGGTTGTCTACTTCTTTAAAAAAAAGGGAAGAAAGAGGCCACCCGCACAGCCATGAGATCTGTTATAACGTTGTAGAGCACATTGGCTCTTCTGGCCTAACTGCTATAAAATAATGAAATCAGTGATGAAGAAGATTGCTATATTTACAGTAGCATACATGCACTCCGATCCGAATTAACATAGCTCAATTTCTGATCCACCGAATGAAAAGAAATATCCCTTGAGACTGTACCCATCCTGAAGTATTTTTTGTTTATCGGTGTCACAAAATCCGGAGCTAACATATTCTTTAAACTAGCCAAAGTTCATTACTAAATGTTTCTCACATTACTGATGCACATAATATTTCTTTATTTTACTGGTTTTTTACAGTTATAGACAAGTTATCAAACGAAGGTTATATATATATATAACTATTTTAATTTTAATTTTATTAAATTTTATTTAATTTAGAATATTGTTAGTGGAAAAAATATTTTTATTGTGGATAAAAAAGTGTGATTTTTAATTATTTAAAAATATGTTTTTAACTATATAAATGAATTTAGTATTTTGAATTTTTTTCAAGTATTTAAATTATACAGATTACATAATTCAAATTTGTGATTCTAACAAATTTCAAATAGATTTAATTTAACTGATTTAACTTAAATAGTAATTCTAAGAAATTTCTGATATTTTAAATAAAATAATATGAAAAAAAAATCAAATTTTAGAAAAATTTAGCTATACCATAGTTAATGGTCTCTTTTGATTTTGAAGAAAGTTTAATAACTTTTACATCAAAATAAATGCATTTCAAGATCCAAAAAAACAGAGTTGCAATTGAATAAAATTACATGAAATATACCCAAAAAAACACTCCAAAACTAGGAAGATTTAAACTATACTATAGTTAATTGTGAACAAACTCTTTTGATTTTGAGGAAGGATTAGTAACTTCTGCACCCAGAAAAATGCATTTCAAGGCAAAAAGCAGAGTTGCGGTAAATCCACTTACTGGTAGTGGAAAGAACAGGAGACTGAATTCTTTGGCGAGAAGCAACTAAGAACTGTTGTGTGAGTTGATCATTCATAGAACTGGGAGCTAGATCGTACTGAAGTTGACCCCACTCTAGCAAATGATAGGGTTGGAGTTTGTCTCACCAACGAATGAAAATAAAGCTTATCCATTGCAGGAGAATATCTCTATTCCTCTAATGGCGGTCAGATCTGGTTCTATGGAATGGCTTCGTAGAAATTAAAAAGAAGAAAAGGAGCACTCTAACTGTTTTTTTACCCTTCGGGTGGAAAAGGCTGATAATTTTTTTTAATAGATTTTTACAGTTTGAAATTAACAACATTATTTCCATTACATAAATGGGAAAATTTTAAATTTACTATTCCCAGAAATCTTAAAAATCTTCATGAAACACAATTTTACTATAACAGAAAAATCCAATACCCTTTATGCTAATGTTTTAATACAGATTATGCTAACCTAATCCATCTAAATCTACTATAGAAAAGATCTAATATTGAAATTTGTATCAGAATGTTTCCATTCCAATACCACCTGAGTAAAACTACTTGCAAACCAATTCCAAACACCAAAATTTCAGAAGTGAGAATTAATGATAAAACTTACTTTCTTGTATCTTCTTACACTACAAGCTAATGGGTAACGAGGCCCTTATATCCTCCTAACCTAAAGGTGTATAACATAACCTAATGGCGTATGGGCGATGCCTCCCTGGATTAAGTTCCATAGATCTGGAATTAGGGCTGAGTATATGTGACAATCAGGAGCAAAGAAAAGTGCCCCAGTTTTTACCTCATCGATAATATCGGTTCCACTGGAGCTGTCGTCGTCTTCGTCTCCATACAGATCGCACCCGTTGTTTTTCTTCTTCCAAGCAGACAATGGAGGATGCACAACATGAGCGAAAATGTTCTTCAAATGCCAGGCGAAGAAGCTCCTACACGCCATCTTGAAGGGCAGCCGATTATCGTGTTTGTCATCATCCGTTTTGGGCGGAGCCAAATTCCGTTTCGGGATAGCGTATGGTCTTGACTGAAGCGGCAGAGGCCGAGTCGATTGGCTCCCAGTCCTCACTATCTCGCTGCCCTACTACTCCTTCGCTAGGGGCCTCAAGAAACGAGCTCGCTGGGCCGATGATTCCGACCCCGCCATGGCTTTGGCGGCAGGAAGGAACAGATCCATGATGAAACTCCGAGTTTCAGCATGGATGTGAAAATTTGTGAGATTATCCTTTGCCAGCTTCAAACCAGATCCCCATTCTCTACTAGTGAATTTAATGTAGATTGATTCTTGCCATCCATTCCACAGAAACTTTGTCATATTCATAGTAAACAATGTCTGTCCGGTTTCCATTCTTCCTGTGTCTCTTCCCTTGCTATTGATCTAACGCTTGAAATTTGTTTAATCGTCTAACATCTAATCGTATGGTGCACAAAATGACAGGTAGGCAATGAGGAAAGTTGATTTCAGAGGGAAACGCCTTACGGCATAACTAGGGAAATTATAGGCCCACACAGGACACAAATTTAGCAGTCTCAAAGAAAAAAGGTCTACAGCAGGGTGATAGGAGCAAAAAAATTAATTTCAAAGAATACAAAGGCCGATCACATGGTCTCAAAATCAAATTCCACATTTACCTCGCTTTGAGACTTTAATCCTACTATCACGCATCATTTTATCAAGGTATAACTGAGACACGATGAGAGATTGTTAGAGAACTATTTGACCATAGGAGAGTATATTTATATCCAAGATAATGAGATGACTGGTACAGAGTGCCCAGGCCAAGAAAATGTTAAGTAGAGGAGCACTCAGGTGTAGTAGAGTAACAATAGAGAATATTTCTATAGCTAACAAGATAAACATAGAAGTGGCAGATAAGTTCAAGAAAGGATGCAGAATCTGAAAATTCCCAAACTTAGCATGCACTCTGATACCATGTTAAATGCATATGGAATATCAATTATATATATTAAAGATGAACATTGAATGTATATATTATTCACATGATATATATTTATAGTACATTGGAGTGATTCTTGGGTTCATCTTCTAAGGTCTCTTGGAATCCATTTAGCTATCAACTTCCACACCTTAACCCTTAGTAGATTAGATGTCCAACACCCACAATAAAAAGTGCTATTGGTAGCACAATTTTTTTTATTTAGATGAAAAATATAACCTTTAAAACCGACCTTTGCAAATTAGAACACAATAATAGTATCATTAGGTTGGTAGCTTTGTTTTTCTATAGCTAAGCTATCCTATAAGAAAACTTTTCCTCCTACAATTTTTCCAACTTGATTGCCTTCTCTTCCAAGTGTACAAATTGTGTTGAAAAGTGTGCAACAAGAAATTCTTGTTGAGAATGCAACAAGATGATGGAGCTTAGTGAAAAGAGTCGCCTTCACTAAGTGGGCCCGCAGGCTAATTTTGGCGCAAGTCTATTTTTAGACTATGTCTATTTTTAGACATATGGATCATGTCCATGGATTGTAGGTTGTTGTTTATGGATGATTGGTCAAATTGGAAAAAATAGATGGACTTCTATTTTTAGATCACAGCGGAGTGACTGCACAGTCTAAATATAGAACAGTCAAATATTATTAGCTCATAATAATATTTAGACTATAAACTTTGTCTTATTCTCTTGGAGCACTTCAGGATGAGCTACGGATGTGGTACATGCAGATCCCAGAAGGAAATACGTGGCTACCTATGGGATGACTAATATTTGCATGCAGGACTTCAGTTAGAACTCAAGTGAGTTGAGTTTAGTGGACTGGAGGTGCAGTTGATGGAGTTGTGTTCAGTTTAGCTTTGTTAAACTGGTTGTATTTAGTCTAACTGGCAAATAGACTAGAGATGAGTTGGGTGAATTAGTTATTAATTAATTCACAAGTTATTAACTCATAATACAACTAATGAATACATCAGTTAACTCAGTTGCATGTCAGTGCATGTTCAGTTCAGCAGGGACAGGTGTTAGAGGATCAGATTGCTATCAGTTGTGACTATAGTTTTGCACCAGATCTTGCACAATCAGAGGGATTGAGTATTGCCAATGAGGATTCCGTGGTATATCCAAAGGAAATACGAGTTTGCTTCATTCATTCATCAATATTCTCATGCAGGATTGCGCAGAAGAGGCAGGCAAGCAGCGGATGAGATTTGAGCCAGTGATTTATTCAGATCTGAGCTAGTTTGTGTGTAACAGAGGTGGAGATACTTGTGAGAAATATTATGCTGTGTAATGTTACATGACTCAATCATTAATATACAGATAGTTGGGGTTTTTAGCAAGATGCTTTCCTCGGGATACATACTGTGTTAATGTGTGAATGCTCTTGATGTTTTATTGTTATTGATGCTGCTATATTGATGATCAACGTAGAGGAGCTTATGTATTGTGTATGTTTTCCGCAATAGTACATGATCAGGATAATCTCTGTTGAATATGTGTTAAATTATTCAAAATTCTACATGGTATCAGAGGTGTTGAT
>APFE030856074.1:0-12395 GCA_000404065.3 Pinus taeda | reverse complement strand
ATATTATGATATGCCAATATTACGATATGCCGATCCGTAGATATGCCGATACACCTTGCTTGCTGGACTTCTGATAATCATATCCCTTTGATCTTTGATATTCCGATGGTCATGATCGTTGATACTCGATATCCTCATATCTTCGATCTCCGATATTCCCAATCCTCCAACTCTCCAATAAACCTTTCCTATCCATATCAACATTTCCTATCATCAGTCACTCTTTTCAACCATCGATACCAAATCTCCAATACAATACCTACGATATAATGGAGCTGATAAAGCTATTAAAGGGAGTTGAATGCAATACTAGATATGCTCCATATCAGAGCCGCCCAATATCACAACTATTTCATTTTGTCTCATTTAAAAGTTCGGACGAGCATACCTCTGATACCACTTAGATCTTGCCACACATAAGTAAACACCACTTAATTAATTTAAAAAGGTCTCTTGGCATAAGTATAGTTTAACACATTTTTATAGTTTAATCTATGTTTTCACTATTTTAATAAAAAAATCCAACTGTTTACCATTGACTCTGTTTTTTGTTTGACAGGGAGGTTTCCAGGGTCGAAGAAGAAACAAATCTAGTCAATGAAACTCCTCTAGGTGGCACAAAGCAAACTTAAAATGAGAAGGGGCGGTTGAAGCTATTACTAAAAGATCACCATGCCTGTGAATTCCACCTATCAATGTGAAGGAAACTATACAATCTTATCAAAACGATAACCAAACTGGCGATCTTCTCAACAATCTTTAATTGTGGTAATTATATTCTTCTGGAAAGTTCCAACTACAAAAAAACGACCCCATTCATTTAATTTTATTACTTTGTTGTTGAGAGAATTGAGGGAGACTATTAGCTCTGTAAATCTTATATAAATACTTCTGAATTCGATGCAAAGGGAGAGGCCGCATTCCACTCAAGGGGGATTCTCTGTAGTTGTTCGATCTGTCCAATAACACTACTGCTATGTACAATAGGGCCAATTATAGAGAAAACATTGGGTTTCTGGCTCTGTTCTCATTGCTTAGCACTATTGTAGGTAATGTGATTATGGGTCTGAGCTACTCTAGTACTACATATCTTATAATAAGATTTGGCACTGTTTAATAAATTTCCATTCTTGTGTACTATTACTGGAATGATGAATTTTCAAATTTTTGTCAAATTTTTATAATTTGTTTTGATCTACATCCTAAATAGTATGTTTCTTTGATCTCTAACACTACTGTTGAGTAATATTGTGATATGTTGTTGAAATTTTGCAGGAAATATCTCTAAGAGCTAGAATGAGATTGAAATCATATTTAATTCATTGAATTATACTTGTGGTAAATGATAACTATTTATTATTCATTTATAAGTGTATTGTGCTTTTATGTGTATTAATTGAAATAAACTATTTCTTTTGATTAATTCAAATTTTATAATGAATTATGTTTAATATGAATTCTGGCTTGTAGGTGGACTTACCTTAATAAATATTTATAAAAGTAGATTCATTTACATAGTTGTTTTAACCTTTTATGTGTTTACAAACTATTTTGGAATCCATAATCAAATATTAATTCTAGATTCATTCATAAACTAGTCCTTCCCCCTGTTTTATTTAATTTTCTCTTGAATTGGGAGAGGGCTATCCCATTCTAGTTTGAGATAGGTTTTTCATGTTTTAGATTAGTTATGCATTTACATATTAGCTTGCATCAAGTCCTATGTTAAAGAGGCAAATAAATCATTTAATTGCAGTTTGATCAACATTTTTAAATCGATCAAAACTTTGTGTCGATTTAATTCTTTAACCCACATATTAAAGTTTGATACAAAGGAAATGTAAAATGATGTAATATAGGTGTAAATAGATTAATTATTAGCTTTAGATTAGATTATATTTATGTTTAAGGGTAACTAGGCCCTAACCATCCAGAACCACTAGATTCAACGAATAAGGAGCTTCTCTAAGTTCTCGACCAGGTGGTCTCCCCTGATGTTGACATAGGGAATTTTTTCCGATCAAAATTTTTGGCACTAGAAGGAGGGACACGGATTCATTTTCTTATTGGAGTTTTGTTTCTAAAAGGCCTTTAACTAATCATGGCTCCTTTATGCATTCCTACGTTGGGTAATGAATTCAGCTCAGGTAAACCTACTAGGGGCATGTCCAAGAAGTAGATTGAGTCCTTGTCTAATTTGAAATATGATGGTGAGTGTAAAATTTCTACCTTGGATCATCTTTTTCGTTTTGTAGATAAATGCGAGTCCTATAATATTATTAATGACAATGAGATCTGCAAGTTGTTTACCTGACTTTTGAAGGACGTATTCGCAGATGGTTCAAAGTACTTACAACAAGATCAATTCATTCGTGGAATCATTTCATGAAGGTATTTCTAATTGCTCATCAAAATTATAATTATGACAATTTATGTTTTGAATTGAACAATTTGTGCATGTATGAAGATGAACCTTCAGACCAATTTTACAATATAATTTGGGTACTTTGTTATAGATTCCATCTTAGTGAATTACCTTCAAGTGAATATTTGATTAACCATTTCAATTATCTTATTTCTTTTAATAATGAAGATACTCAACTTGATAATGAAGAACAAGATACATTAAGTTCATTAGTTAATCTCGAATCTTCAACTATTGAGCCTGTAACTAAACATGAAAATACATCACAACTTTTGTCTTCAAGAAACTATTTTGATTTCTTTCCAATGTTTGAAATCAATTATACAATAAAATATGAAGGTGAAGTTCAAACAAATAATTACTATAAACATCAACAAGGCGCAATCAAAATTAATCATGAACAAGATCTTAATAATGAACACATAAATCTATCTTCTTCCAAGGTAAATTCAGAACTAGTTTATACCTCCACAACTGAAAGGGATTCATTTAGCCAAGATTATAATGTTGTGAATTACCAAGATGAACATTTTCAGCTGTCATTATATTTTGTAAATCATTATTTTTTGTATCCGGATATATTTTCACATCAGATTACATTAATTAATGGCCTTCATAATCCTTCAGTTGCAACTAAATCCATAACTAGTTCTGAACACCTCGAGATTGTCATTCATTCGGATGATAATTATTTGTTCACTAATGCTATTACTGAACCTCCTCCCACATTTTTAATGATGTTGTTAATTCATATAATTTATATAATTCTCAAGAAAGGGAAGTAATATATGATGATTACCTAGATGTTCATGACGAGGATTCTCATCTTTCACAAAGTGAATCAATTTTAAAAACATTGTTCTTTTCTTAACAAGATTGGTTACTATGTTTTCTATTCCAAAAAGAGAAAAAAGGAGCGAGATCCCATTACAAAAGGCATTTTGGAAAAAAAACATGCAAATGGAGGAATACGAGGGAGCACAGTCCCTGGTTCCCCAAGCCGTTCATCCGAAATTACCAAGATTTCCAACTAAATTCTTCTTAGAGAGCCTAACAAACTGGTTGAGCATATATTTACAGTTACAACACATATGAAAACTTATGAAAATAGTGACAAAGTACTAGAGGAAAGACTGATCAGAGGTCTTTTAAATCTGGTTGACTGAAGGTTCCTACTAGGATCAAATTCTAATGCCCTGATAATTGAAGTTTTCACCTATGTGATTGATGATTAAGCCCTTGAAGGAGTTGATAGAATCCTGCATGTGTTTGCACTTGTCTTTGAGAGCTTCCATTTCAGAGTTCTGGTCATTAAGTTGCTTTCTCAGGAGAACATTCTTAGAATTTTACTATATCCTATAATCCTTATTTGTCTCATGAAGCTGATCAATCATGAATTTATTTCCCCTAAAAACCACACATTTTTCATTTTGAGAGGCTCTACCTAGTGAATTCATGTCCATGCATGCGTTGAGAACTGATCGAACACTCCTTTGTTGATTAATGAAAGAGTAGGGAAACTGCAACAGAGAGATGGAGCAGAGGTCAACAGAGGGGAGGCTCAATGAGGAGAGGGAGGAAGTAGGGGGGTAGGGAGAATGAAAGGAAATAACATAGGGAGATGTAGCAAGAAAACTACACCTATAAAGGGCGAGCATAGAGAAGATAGACCGAGACTTAGGAATGCAGAGGGAGAAAAGGCATTGGAGGATAGGCCTACTGCAAAGTAAGACAAGCCCGATAACGTAGTACGACAGGGACATGAGGAAAATAGCAGAGGGAGGAGGTAGCATAATGCAGGCAGGGGGAAGAAAACTATGACAAGAGATGAAGAAAGAGAGGAGGGAGAACAAATAAATAGAAGAGTGGAGGGGAGGAATAGGAGGGTCAAGACAACAACTAGAAGATCACTGGGGGCTTGTGAGAGAACGAAGTGCTTGGGATTCGAGAAGGGACAAGGAAGGATGACGATGAATATATGAAAGAGATATGAGATCAGGGAATGAATATTGGTGGTATTAGTCAACCTGCATTCCCTATGTTGAAATAAAATTGACAGGATTTTCTTACAGGGATAATTATGGGATTGGGATTTGAACAATGTCATGCTAAATTTGAGACTCACTGGGAGACCATGAAATTTCTATGCTGGCCTGAATGTCTGCATTTTTATTGTTCCCTTTCAAAATACGTTTGAATGAGACCTTACCCATATTAACCAAAATTTTCCTTATTCTTCTAATGATTTGACTCAACGTCTTGTTTGATGGAGTGATTCTTTCAACCATCGCTTGAATTATGATGGCTGAGTCACCCAAAATTATTGGTTTCTGCATTTTCCTTTGCTTTAGAATTGTTGTGCCTAACAACAATTCATAAGCTTCTTCTCTATTGTTGAATTTTCCCCAAGGCCCCATTCATATGTCATTGGGTTATTGCCACCTGGTTCAAATAGGATGCCTCTAGCTCCAACTTTGCCAGTGTTTTCTTTGGAGGTACCACAAAAAAGGAGGCAAAGTCTATTTAGAATTTTCATCCACATGATGAATTCATCACTTTTTAATCTTATTTTCCAGTTCTAAATATTAGGATTTAAAATGGTGATTCTTGGCCTATTAGGCCTGCTCATTGCATAATTAATCTAGGTTCTCTCCTCTTGTTGAATATGGTTGGTGTCTATTGGTTTTACTCCTTTTGATGATAAGAATTTAGTTGTCAAACCCCACAGTCCTTGATAATACATTACTAATGCTTGGAGGTCGATCATTGAAAATTTGTTGGTTTCTTGCCAACCAGAGCTACCAAAACAGAAAGGAGGGAATACTATTCCAGTACCTTTTGATGGTTTCCTTTTTTTTTAGGGAGTATGGGTATTCCCTTTTCTAGGTTGTGAAGAATTCATTGAAATACTGAGATAAATGCAAATTGACCTCTAGAGGACTTACTAGAAGGTTCCAACATACTTGAGCGAAGGAGTAGTTGAGAAAAAGAAGCTGGATGCTTTCTTCACCCATTAAGCACATTGGACATCTGGAAGGGCCCTCAAATCCATTTTTTTTAAGATTGTCAAAAATTAGGACTATACCTTTTAGAAGTGTCATGTTGGGTGCGGGATCCCCCAAGGCAAGTTTTGGGGCTTAAAGCCCAGATTTTGACCAAATCCGATGTAAATACTTCGCGTTTTTTGGGTGCAAAGTACGAATATTATAAATGAGTCATAGGGTTGTCCGCCCTCATTTTTGTTATGAAATTTCAGCTTTAGAGATCCACCCATGGTCTACAGACCATGGGATTATATAAATAGAGTGAGGTTCTAAGTTGTAAAGAGAAAAAGAGAAGCGGAATTAATAGATGGAGAATTGAGTCTTATTTAAGTGTAGAGTTGAGTCTTTAGGTTGTAGAGTAGGAGGAGGCTTTGCAACTGAGTGCGCAGAGGCCTAGTAGTTCGTAGTTGAGTGCATGGATCCTTGCAGTTGAGTGCGTAAGGTGAGTCGAGTCTGTAATCTTTGGAGAAGTAATAATGAGAAGTTTTACATCATTTTTGTGTATCTTTTTCCTATTGTGTACATTGAATGTATAGGATATAAATTGCATTTCTATTGTTTATATGATGTGCGAACTTATGTGAATGTGTTGATAAAGTGAATATAAGATAAAATATCTAGTTACATGAAGATAACTAACTATTATAAGAAGATAAGTAAGATCCATGATATAACTTGGGGAAGTAGCGTACATCAATGCTAGAACAACATGAAATCACCTCAGCCCCTGGGTAGGGCTGCATGAAGGTGATTATAACAGATCATGAAGGTCTTGCAGGTTAGGACAATGCACGAAGTGGCTTGCATGAAGGTATTCACAGTTGGACTAAACCGACCCCTCATACATCTCAAGGGTGTGGAAACTTGGTTCCAGCATCCCCCCATACTTCTTTAGGTGAGACCTTAGTTTGTGCTCCAAGGGTTTTTGCTGAAAGGGCCAGTAATGTAGGGATTTGTTTGGCTAATTAACTCTGAACCTCTATCAAACCCCATCAATCCAAAAAATGGTTCCGTTGTTGGGACCGGAATCTGCATAGAGATATCTGATGTCGTATCATTGGAATCCAACTAAGAAGGAAATTGAAGGTTGGTTGGATAGAAGAATTCACGAGTTCGTAGTGCAAGAGAATAGGAACCCGTGACTGACAAAAGAAGAGTGGTTAGACTTCTACCTGTACACAGATATCCACGAAATCTTTTTCACGTCTTTCCCTACTAAGTTGTACGAGTGGATCATGAAGCCAGCAGATAGCCAAGGAAGGTGGAAACTTGACAATACTATTATGTGGACCCCAGAGTTGGTGCACAGATTGGAAGCATCAGAGGATAAGATTGTGCATACTGTTGATCACTGGATCGATTGGATTATAGGAGGATTCATTACTGAGTTTGTGGTAGATACTTCAGTCAGCTATAGCGAAGTGGAGCCATGCTTTCTCAAAGGACCGTGAGGTAAGTACGTAAAGTCTATGAATAATTGGATTAAAATGCTATTGTGTAAAAAAAGGGTTATGCAATTACCTTGATGTCAGGAGGTACATGAAGTGGAAAAACCTACAGAAATGAATGAAGTAAGGGACCAGAGAATAACCCTTTGATTTCACCTCTATAAGGGAGGAAGAGCTCGCGAAGGTCTTTCGATGAAGTGAAATCCATTTGATAAGGCAAAGGATTTCATACATACCACCCCCACCCACATCGTCACCAGTTTCATCGCCTTCACATCCATCTTCGCCGTTACTTCCTCTGCCACCATCGCGAGTCAATATGGCAAGCATGATAAAGTTGCATGTGTTCAAGGGAGTAGGAAATGAAGATCCAGACTAGTTTTGGTTCGTGATAAGAGTTGTATGGGAAGTGTAGGGAGTTATAGATGATAATATAAAGAAAATGATGTTGGTCAATGCTCTGCAGGATTGTTCATTGACCTGGTATATTAAGCATTCTAATGACAATCCGAATGCAGGAATTGCGGATGTCCAAATTGCGCTAAACAAAGAATTTTGCAGGCTGAAGTCATAAGCACAATCAATCATTGGATCTAAAGAGATCACAATGCTACTGGGAAAGACTCCTTGGGAGCTATATTAGAGGCTGAAGTGTACGATTCATGAAGCTAATATGACTTTGACAGATGGACAACACTGCAAAAGGTTTGTAGCATTGCTAATGCCGCATTTGAGGAACACGATGTCGCAATAGAGGTTAATGAATCAGGAAGAGGCCTTGGATATCGCAATGAGGTTGCATGAGACCTCGATGTAGGATCCTAACTTGGGAGTTTAGCAGATCCATGCATAGCTGAAAAACTTATGCCTTGAGATGCAGAGTCTGAAATAGGACAGGACAACCAAACCAAAAGTGCACGAAGAGGTGTGGTGCATAAAATGCAAGGGTCAGAGTCATGATAAGGACCACTAACCTGTGTTCGCGAATTACCTCATGGGAGGAGGACCGATGCCATTAAGTCTGGAAGTGTAATTAGGACCTAGTGCGGCACCTGATTTGTGGTGTGTGATTTGTCAATTAGGAGGAAAGCATGCTACGGACAACTACCATTTGTTACAGAAGTACGGGCAAAATTCACAACAGTTGTTTTGTAATTTTTGTAGATCGGTTGGACACGATGAGTACAGTTGTAGAAGCTATGAGCTGATGATGGATGAACTCCCACCTATAGAGTTTAGGCTGAAATGCGGCCCCTAGACCTAAATGCAATAGTGGCATGAACCAGATGTCAGGGGTGCAGATGAGGCCGAGGTGGAGGAGGACCTGGAAGAGGTCACAGACAGTTGATATGATACAATTGCAGAGGGCCAAGACATTATGCTCATGATTGTACAAATCCAACGTGCCCATCATGTTTGTATTGTACCTTATTTGATCATGAGATGGAGGATTGTCCTACACTAATAGCTAGGATACGTGACAAGGGAGTGCTACCACCTCCCCCGACTCACAACTTGCAGATGATGAGGTCTGGGCCATGTGAGGAAGATCCAAATGTGAACATTGTGCTCCAAATTGGAATTGTGATGGATGATAAAGGCAAACAACTCGAAGATAGTACTTGGGTTCGCAAGGCTTTGATGAAAAAGGAAAAATTTGATTTGGAGCACGCTAAGGAAACCTTCATGGAAGTTAGGAAGAGCTTCACTGATGCCTCCACTTCAGAAAGCAAAGATAAAACGGAGCTGAAAATGGACCCATATATTCTTATGGCGTTCCTGGAAACATGCATGAAGCTACTGCGCAATAGTAAGGTTGTAAAAGGATTGTAGGAACTCATTAACAGATGTGCTGGGACCGCACTAGGAGAACCGCATGTAATCCGGAAGATTGGAAAATGCAAGACTAGGATAGGGAGAGAAATGAGGCTAACCACACAAATTAGAGAATATGAGATGGACCAAGTAATTCTAGATTTAGGATCAGATGTGAATGTTCTGCCGAAGCAGACATGGGAGCGCATGGGGAGCCTATGCTGCAATGGTTTCCTATTCAGCTACGAATGGCGAACCAATAGAAGATAATACTGATGGGGCGATTGCAAGGAATCACCATGGATATTGAGGGAGCAAGCGCGCTAGCAGACTTTGAAGTAATAAAGATTGTTGATGACAAAAGTCCCTACCCCGCACTCTTAGGAATTGATTGGGCCACTGACTTGAACGAGGTGATTAATCTGAAGAAGCGCAAGATGATTTTTGAGAAGAAGTGTCTACGCGTAGTTATACCCTTGGACCCTGTGGAAGGATTACACTATACAGAGCTGGTGTGCAAGTATGAAAGTGATGATGATTTGGATTGCATCTACAAAATAACCATGCGAGAGAAAGACTGAGTAAATCCCACCACGGATGGACGAATTTCATGGGAGCGTGAACACTCCTACACTTCAGATTCAGATGAGGAGATGGAGAAATGGTAGATTCAGTTACATGAGGTAACCATGCTGAACTGTAGTATGATGACAAGATTGTTGTGTTGCATATCGACATAAGTGAGGGATCTACCTACTTATGATGGGTTAAGTGAGGTAGATACTTTCCTAGATAAGTTTGAAAGGGACGTATCGGAAAAACAATGTTTCTAGGCCTTGAATTGGGTACTATGTACTATGACCGCAAGGTGGTGGGGTATGCATAGAGGAAGCTTTGAAGACTGGAATGCATGTAGGAAAATGTTGGGCTCATGATTTGGGAAACCAATAGTACGATGGGCAGATAAATACAATGGATGGGAGGGTCTGCGCGCACATCTTTCCAGGTGGGTACAGACATATGGTAAACAACTTGTGTGGATGCACATGAGCTTCACGTTGGGAAATATGGTCAATAAGCCTGTGTTGGGGGGGGGAATGCATGAATGGTTCCTCAAGTTGGAACGATATGGTGTGGAGAGAATGAGCACGCAAAAGGTTATCCATGCGGAAGCATTTAACGAGGTGTGCAGAGCGTTGAAAAAGGTATATAATGCACAACGAAGTGATTGGGACCTACGCGTACCAACATTTTTATGGTCTTATAGGGCGTTGTGCAAGAAAATGATGGAATAGATGCCTTCTAGGATGGCCTATGGAACGAACATTGTAATGTCGATGGAGTCTATCATGCCTAGTTCGTGCATAGCAGTGCCCACAGATTTGATAGATCACAGAGTCTTGGAAGAAATGATCGCGTAGGTGGACAAAGAAGAACACTTGGGACCTAATGAAGAGATCTTGCAAGGTGATCTTAGGCTCCAAGAAATCCTAAAGGAAAGAGTTCGATTAAGGGAAAAAAGCACGATGATGGAAGAAGAAGTTAAGAAGCTTGAGGAAGGAATAAAGAAGGACTTTCATGATAAAAAGGCCATAGTGATAAGACAAGAGGCGCACGGTTCCTTTGATAAATTTAGGAGCTACCACCAAGATTTGATTAGTGTGATGCCTTGGATCAGGCCATATATTACTAAAGGGATCACCTATGGTGGCGCGATGTAGACGGTAAAGTACGCGATGCAGATAATAAAGTTAAAAGGTAGATTTTTTCCAGGAAAAGTAATTGATGGTCGGTTGAATCCATATACAGGTGGCCCGACCACCTGAATAGCCATGGGAAGCACATTCTTAGCGCTCCGAGCAGTTGAAAGGAGGCGTGAGACTATAAACTACTATGCCCAAGAGCTGCGTGATGACAAGACTGCGTGCAGGATCGAAGTGTCACAAGGTCTAAGACAATGCAAGGGTAGTTGCGCTGCCATGCCGGTTCGCTAGAAAGTGACCATTATAGTCACTATTCATGATGTGATGCTTGGTTTGAGACCAAATAGAGTGGGTGACAGGAATTTAAGGTAGGCTTTATGGGCTAGATTTGGGAAAATTTGTCGCCAAGGGAGCATTAATGAACCCGATTTGGGGGGAACAATCGAATTCGAATACAAAAGGCACTATAAATTGTAAAGGGCTACCCAACAAACAACACTTGGCCATTTGAGAATTGAGATATTACACGCCCATAGATTTATGAACCCATATCTATTTGATTTTTTGAAGTCAAAGGCATTGTTTGAGCACTTACTTGAGCTACTGAGATATTTGTGGAACAACAGTATGACCACACCAGAGGAAGCCATGCATATCGACGAAATGACCGATGAAGAGGCCGTGCAGGACATGACAATAGGAGATGCCCTAGGGAGCACCGAGGTAATCACAAAAATCCCTAAATCACCATGCACGTCGAGACCCAAGAAAGATAAGTAGCCCATGGTCCCGGTGTGCGTGTCCCCTAGAAACCCGTTGCGAACTAAACTGACCATGGAAGAAAAGGGGAAAGCAGTTAATCTGGAAACTAATGAGGAGGAGGAATACCTTGAGGACATCCTTGTCAAAGAGGAGGAGGACGAAGACATGGAGGTGGAAACCGAGGGCTTGGACCCTCTAACCAGGGTGCTTGTGTATGTTCCTCTGCAGAAGGGAAAGGCAAGGGTGCCCAAGGACCTAGTTGAGAGAAAGAGCTCTCTATAGACTCTGCTACTAGTTGATGATATCATTTTGAAGGAGCACACTTGGGATGGGTGTTGAGTCTAAAGTTTGAAGACTAGGATCTCGCGGACCATGAAAAGTTCCCACACTTGGAAACTGCACAGCTCATGAAGCCAAAGAAAAACATTGCAGTAGGAGTCATAGAGTTGGAGCTGCACAAGTGGTTTCATGGAGTAGAGAGAGAAGGGTTGTTGAACCTGCTCTAGGTGCCTCATTACCATCGTTCCCTAGTAACTATGTTTGTCATCAGGCAGCTACTTTGCCTGGTGCATGATGGGTGTTTGTGGCTAGAGGAGCCCATCCCATCACGAACCACTTGATTCATAGAATTATCCGACTCCCTTGCAAGGAGGAGGACCCAACGGATATTTTAGAGGGTAAGAGCACCGACTTGGCCATCACGGAGGCCATGAAGGAAAACTTCAAGTTGGAGAAGAAGAAGAGAGGGTACGTGATCTCCAATATCAACAATAAGGCAATCAAAGTTGTGACCCAAATATTGACTGGTAAGGTTATGTGGAAGTGTTGTGCAGATGAGGTGTCTGTGCTGGCAGTAGCACTTGTCGCATAGTGTGTAGAGGGCATCCAGTTTAACTGGTCAGAGTACCTATGCAAGGAGTGATCCAGGTGGATATTGGTGGCCACCTGCCAAGTCCACATGGACCCCCACCATTGTCTTTCTCAGCATTTTCAGTTTCCTTAATTGTAGCACAACTTACTATTTTTAGCAGTTTTTCGGGTCCTGAACTTCCGGAGCCGTTTTGAGGCCCTAAACGACGTTTTTTGGGATCCCAGGGGCAACACAGGTCCATGGAACATGGACCAGTGTTGACGTTCCAACAATGATAGTGCTCGCATAGATCTTTCTAATGAGCTATTGTACGCGTCAAACGGAGAT
>APFE030856072.1:0-19550 GCA_000404065.3 Pinus taeda | reverse complement strand
TAAGTTGTTCTAATTTTGAAAGAAGAGTTTGAACGAAATGATGAAGAGAAATATAAGGTTGGGGTTCAATCGGTACATTAGATGTTGGAATAGTTGAGGAGGGGTATGAAGGTACCCTTCACCCTCTGTAGCCCTACTGAGAAGTAAACCCCCGCTCTCATGAATTACGATGATCAATGCACTGAAGATGGGGCATACTAATAGAAGCAAACACACCTGAAAAATATATTACCCCCAAATCCACCATAAACCACATAAAGAGCCACCAAACCACCTAGATATCAAATAAGAGAGGTAGGTGAATCATTCCACGCCAAGCGACCAATGCTTTTCCTTGTAAAGAAACCCACCCACTACAATCAAGGCAAACGAAACCACCAGAGGAGATGGAAAGGGACTTACGAAGAAAACATACCACCAAGTAACCTGACAACTCTTGCAACAAGACCCCCTAATCAAGGCCTCTCATGCTATTGTCCACTAAGCACTAGAGAGAGTACACACCCATCCTAGAGTATCTTGCACCCAAAATAAAACACAAAAGGAGAGAAGTGATGACAATTACAAATGAAGACCTGCCCCCCACACCAATTTTCCACAAGATCAAAACGAAATGAATATGAAATACTAGGAAGGAACTCAAGAATGAGGTGAACTTGAAATTGGCATAAATAACCCACAAAAGGACATGCATAAAACTCAAAGATACTAGCCTGATAAAATGAGTACCATTATACATGCTTTGGGAAGACTCAACTTGGAAAACTAGTGCAATGGAGTATACACTAAGTGCTCAATGCGTGAAGACCCTCTAATAACCAAATCTAGAAAATGTGAGTGGACCTCTGCCTAGCACATCTGAGACACTCAATAGAAATTCAATGGCTCCCCATTGTTGATAGACACATCGAGTGTGACACAAAAGTCCTATAATTCTTTCTACACAAAGCTTGAGACGCCAAACCTAGGAACATAGAAACTTGGCACTTTCCTTCTCCATTGCAATAACCACTGGAACGACTTGCCTATGGTGTAGTAAATTCCACACAATGCTTCCCACCTTACTAACATGGTCTTTCATTAGTGAGCCTTTCCATGCCAAAGTCTGAAAATCAACTGTGGGGTTTGATGGGAAACATACCACCCCACTATTAGTTAACACCCCAAATAGGGATTTTTAAATCCTTATTATTATTAATTATAAAAATAAGTAATATTAAACTTATTAATGTTATCCATATATAGATTAAGAACACATGGAACAAGATTCTTAACCATGGATATGATGCTTGTTCATATGCCATTTTTTCTTAATTAATCATTTAAATAAAAGGGAAAAAAGAGCATAACTACTTTGCAAATAAATATCAACCTTTGATTTGTATATATTAATTTGAATATTCTAGAGATTAAATTGATACCATCCACGTAATAATTACGCTGAGAGGCATGTCTATTTTGCAATAGGGCTTCCTGAATTTTAATTTAATTATTAGTAATTATTCAATGGATGGTATGTATTTAAGCTCCATGGAATATTATAGAATATCCTTACTAGGATACACAAATAGAAGGTTGAGATTTGTTAGACTTTAAGCTTTTGTGGTTTTTCTTTCGGAGTAGTATGATCCAGATTATCCATAGTATCATGTCCATTCTGTCGACGTTTCAAACACCAAAGGGGGTCCATCATCAGGACTAATTGTGTTTGGTGGTATATTGTAATAAAGTCTATTTAAAATTTAAGAATACAACCAAGGCTTTGAGACTTTGAGGCTTCTGTGCTTATTTAGGTGGATCACCAATCCTGCCCCACATTTGTTATTTTGATCGGATGCCCTGTCAAAATAAGCCCATGTGTTTCCTTTAAATAAACTTATAATTGAGTGAATTCTTATGAGTTTTTTAATTTTAGAAACTTGAAATGTATGAAGTAAGTATTTTGATGTTTATTATGGATTCACACTTATATATGACCACACTAGTTTTTTATAATTAAATTAAAATTCCCAAAACTTTATTTCAAACTAGACATACTTATCGACACAATATGAGGGTCATGTGTAATTCATTTAATTCTTAAAATCGAATCAATATGTAACATTTATAAAATATTAATAATAATAACTAATTCAATGTAGGTAATAAATAAAATATTCCTATACTTATGCTTAAGTGATAATGATGCATATTTCAAAATATATTAATAACAAAAGATATGTTTTAATGTGGACAATGTAGTCCATAAATAATTTTTTTCAATGTCTGTGTTGAGAACTCTTACTATTTTACATATTGGCCCTTTTTAAGGTATATTTTTGAGACACCTTTTTATATGTCCTTTAGAGTCCTTAGATATTCCTTAGATATTGGTGACTGTTGTCTCCACGAAATAATATTTGTACACAGTAGATAGTCACATAGCAACACCTCAAGAGTTTTGGCAGAGTTGAATAGGTGACCTCTCAATATCAGCGCTGCTCTAACAACATGAACTTGACCAACTAAACTAACCTCAAGGCTATATATATATATATAAACCCCAAATATGTAAGTAACAAGAAGGATCAAATCTCTTGAATTGCGAATTTCCTTTTTCAAATTTTATATTCTAAAAATTAAGAGATTTAATCCCTCTCCATGTTTAATAGTTCCATAATTAGAATAGATCTATACTCATATAATATAAAACATTGATGAAAACTATATTTCCTACCTAATCATTAATTTGTTTATTTTATTTTTCATTATTCAATAAAAAAATTTGAATAATTTTCCAAAAAATAGATCTACAAGTTTTTGCAATAAAATTATTACAGAAAAGGTTTCAATATTCTTTTTCCATAATAATAACAATTGTGCTTCAAACTAGCAAAACACAATTCTCATCCATTTTTTTTCTCACAAAATTGCTTCAAACTAGCAAAATGCAATTCTCATCAATTTTCTTTTTATCACAAAATTATTCAGGTTAAAATATTTTAAACTAGCATTTGCACCAGATGTTGCAAAGGAAACATCGTAAGGCATAAATTGAAGAACACAAATAAAACAAAAGAATACTTTGATAAAGAATAAAAATATATTGAGTGCTCAAATCAATACCCCATTAACCGGAACCAATTAGTAGACATATCTATCAACATTATGATTATACACAATGATCAAGAAATTTCCCATATACAAACAACACCTTCCACAACAACCTTTTGTCACATCCACATTTTAAAAAATGCCTTGGAACGTGATTGGAATCTCCCATATTGTCTTTTTCATCATGCAGAGAAATCTTCCATATTGCTATTTTCATCATGAATATTGTTAGTTCATTGTTGTAAAGTGTTAGTGTGTTAAATTCAATACTATAAGTTTGACAAGCGAAAAACATTCCTCAATTAGCATAATATGCATTTTTTCTCTCATCGTGTATTTTTCAGTCATGCATTACAAAACTTCCATCAAAGAGCACAAGTAACATATTAACATGTATTTTCCCTTCATTATTTTCATCATAGAGTCAAGAAATCTACGCCTTATCTATAAAGTAACAAAAACATTTTGAAATAAGTTTAATATTTCAAGCCAGTGTCTAACCTATAAAGTAACAAAAACTTTTTGAAATAAATTTAATAGTTTAAGCAATTCACTAACCTAATTTAATAATTGAAAAATTCTCAAAGATGAATTATACTCCATAATAAGAGAGCCAACATTGGAGCCCATACTTTCACTGAAACCAAAAGAAACACAACCACTTGTTAAGAAGAAATTCAAGTAATAATAATAAAACAAAAATAATAAACATTAAGGTATAAAATGGTATTTCCAACACTAAGGTATAAATATACATGCTCTATGTCCATTGTTAGATTAAATGGGTGTGGAGAAAATTAGTAGAGAACCCAAAATTGTATTTCTAATTAGGAGAGGGGTGGAGAAATAAAGCATAAAACAGTTTTTGCATAAAATGGTTTTTGGAAATGTTTGAGACCACTCAAAGCAATGATGGCACTACACAAACCAAAATACCAACTCATATGTGTCTACATTAGCCCCAGACGATACAACAGTTTGACTAACATTCAAAATATAATGATTCACAAGTACACATGCGAATTGATAGTAGACTATGGTGGAGGGACGAAAGGCCTAAGTAGATTTTATATTTATTATGCCATAACAGGGCCAAAGAAGACTGATAAGCTGGATACTCTCACTATTCAAAGGAATTAAAATGTTTAGATATTTGTTTTCACATATTCTAATATGATCCCACTGCAGCAGAGTGAGGTACAAATGTTGGAGAATTCCTAAAACAAAAAATACTTGTGCCATTTTGATTTCTTTTGAAGTTGAAAATTCTTCAGTGAAAGATGAATTTCGAGATTTTTCAATTTTAGGGCTCGAGCTCAGACAGTCAGATTGTTTCCACTCATCCTTCCATATTTCCCTGCAGATTTGATTGAATGAGCCCTTCAAGCATCAATGTACCATTACAAGGCACCATGGCCCGCTAGTAGAGAAAGTAAGTTGTGATCTGAACATCCCATGGCTAAACACCATGGAAACACCTATCTCCTATGGAGCATGTGCATTAAACTGCAACCCTTGAAAGCACGTTGGCTCCTGAGGAGTAGGGTTACTGACTAGTGATTGATCCACATACAGGGTGGACCAATTTTTGTTGAAATTAATGATTAAATGGATTGAAATTGTAGAGCCCGATTGGCACTGATGGACTCGGTAACAAATATCTACTTCACCCTGATAATGCACTGGTGGTTTCATATACAATTTGATGGAACAAACAAACAATTTGATTAAAACTATAGATTGTGATGGTATAGCTGGATTCAGCAATAAACATATACTACACCCTGATTCTGCAAGATCATGAAAATAAAAAATAATTTGGTTGTAATCGTATTTGTAGATTTTGATAGCATAGAAGGATTCAGTAACAAACAACTTATTACACCTGAATTATGCCAGTTGTGACATACAATTTTCTCAATCAAAGAAACAAGAATATTTTTAGAAATGAGGGCTAAGGTTATTATTAAATGCACATTCTACATAATAGATAGGTAGAGCCAATGCCTTTAAATGAGATTTTTTGGAGTTTCCTAGTGAAAACATTTGTGGCCAAATCTTGATTTGTGTTGTTTAAACTGGTTTTTTAATTGCATATATAGATTCAACAGCCTCATTACTCTAAACTCTTGATTTCTCCATTAGTCCTGTGAATGTGTTGCAAGGTCACCCCAGTCGAGCTTGCTCTATCTCATTTATTCATGTGAGCCCAATATGCAGGGGAAACCCTTTCTGAAACTGAGAGTCAATGAATGTTTGTAATTTATAATTTATTGAAATGAGATTGATAGAGAAGGAGAAAGGAACCGAAATATGGTAGTACAAGCAGTATACGTGAAGTGTAGAGATGACCCTGAGATTTATTTTGAGTTAGGTCGACATTAGATGATTTCACACACTGTCGATGGAAGAAATGAAAGGGCTTAATCTCCTCCATATTTAGGTTGAAAGGACAACGCAATGATGGGAGGTCAGTACGAAATTACAATGTATGGAATGTACTCTAGTACTATTTTTACTAGAAAAAAATTGAATAGTACACACAATAATACTTTATTATAATAATAAAATGAATTGAAGTATAGTAAGGTTTGAAGGTGTCAAAGCCAGTGTGAATGCTGACTTGTCTATGAGACTCAGTTAATACAGTGACTATTGAGACTATCACATTAGCCAGGGACTTGCACACCAAAACCAGTTTCTGGCTTGATAAATCTTTTGTTCACTTATGATATGTTATAAATCATATACATTTCACAACTTTCTTAACCACGGTAAGATAAGCACCGCACCTACCTAGTGTATAAAAGAAGACTGATAAGCAGGAGGAGGAGCAGGCAGTCGACTGCCAAAGTGATGGTTGTTGTAATTAGTAAAGGAATTGTAAGAACCGTGCTCTAATATTTCTGATTTTGAGTCTGAGTCAGTAAAGAAAAATGCTCAAATGTAACTATGTGCTCCTTCAGCAACCATGATGTCATGGTGACTTGGGAGCTCCACAGGCAATTTGTGAATTTCCAACCATTACATTAACCCACTTGCAACTTCTGGCGGTAATTCTTTCCTCGCATCTCTATTAGATACTTAATAGACATTTTAACATGGGATAATGACTAAAACATAGGGAAAACATAAAGGTCTACAATGGAATTTATTGAGAGTATTAAAATGTTTAGATAATTGTTTCGATATTGTTTAAAGCAATGAAGAAGTGGCAGATGCAATACCAGTCATGTCAAAAGTGGTTGATGGAAAGAGATGGGATTGTCAACCAGAAGAATTGTAGCTGATTTGAAAGAGCTAATCATTGAAATTGAGTTGAGTTTGGCCAAATATAATATTAAAAAATTATAACAGAATTTAAAATCCCTCATCAATAAATTAAAAGCAACATACATGTCTATATGCATAACACATTAGCCTATATCCATCTTAGTGCTAAGTTTGTCAAGTGTTCCACTATTCAGAAGGATCAAATCCCTTGAGGTACAAAATTTTTCATTAAGTTTAAAAAGGCTACACCTCTAAAGATTTCATCCATCTTGACACTTGATAAATCCATGTTTAAAATGGATTTGACCTGGTATAGCTTATATGACTAAATTAACCCTACGAACCTGTAAAACCTAATGAGGTGATCATCTTTTATACTATTCATTCCCTATGGTGTGTTAGGAGTATAGCATTCTCTTAACTTCATTGCCATCTCTCCTTGATAGTGTAGTATCTCTATATTTTGAAACCTGTTGAGACACACAGTTGAAGCAAACCAAGTCAAAATCAACCACGTGGAATCAAGAAAATATGCAGCAAAATAACAATGGCAAAAAGATGTGGCAAGTCATAGAAGATACAACTGTCCTTTAGTCATGTTAATATTTCATGCTCTATGCCCAAAACTCCCTTAAAATTTCGTATAGTTTCCAAACTATGGCTACTCTTGACAATAGTCCTGACCGCTCATATAAGGCACAGGTTGGACTGCTCGTAGGCAAGTTCACAAATTGAGCAATCCATTTCAATGATATAATAAAAGATTGTTTCAGGCTAGACGAAATGTTAAACTTAATATCTTGAGACCTCACCTCAAGTTGACCTTTGTTTGCAGCAGAATGCAATGTAGCTGAGCCTTGACTATCCCTGTACCAGGCAACATCATGACAATTTTTGAAAAGCTCTCTCAAAATCTCCACACTCCCTACCCTAGCAGCAGCATGAACAACCTTGCTCATCATTTCAAACGAAGGGGAAGACTCATATACTGCTGCATCGTCCTCCTGATCGCATCCAAGACACTTGATATCATGGGAAAGCCCAAGGATTTCCCTGAATATTTCAACATTTTTACTTCTGGCAGCCACATCCAACATGTTAGAAACTCCATACTCTCCTTCTCCCAATACCAACAACGACTTCCTCTTCAAAAAACAGCTTGCCAACTCAACATCACCTGCAGCAGCAGCAGTGTAGAGCAACTACCCACCATACCCTGCATCAATGAGGCTGTTCCCATCACATGTTTCACACTCACCCATAAGTTCCCTGGCCACAAGGCCTCAACCTTTCGCTGCATCAATGGAGGTGGCCTTATCCTCCCACGCAACTTCAAGCCCTCTGATTCTTCTCAGTGATGTGAGCATGATAAGAAGATTTCCATCTAAACTAAGCAAGTCTCTCACAACATCAAAGTATGCATTGGCTGTTGCCCAATCCAAATGTGTTGCAAACCACTAGTGTTGTGCAGTGGTCTCCCATCTCATAGGACACTGAGCAGCCACAACTTTTGATTCCAATGTCAAGCACCATTCATACAATATTCACCCAAACATCCACAATAATTGATTTATTGAGATGGAAGTTGCTGTAATTGGGCAATGATGGAACTAAATCTCATCTCATTGACATTGCTTATCACGACAATTATGGAGTATACTATTATATCTAGTTCTGCAATTTTTTTTTCTCAAAAAGCTGATATAGCAAGCAGATACAAACAGATCCAAAATCGTATAGAGGTTGGGTTAAACCTATTATCCTACTTTTTAACACATATATGTTGGGTCAAAGGTGGTGGGTGTTATTACTTTACTCTTCATAAACAATGAGCCAAAAAGTTTAAAGCAATGAAGAAGTGCCAGATGCAAGACCAGTCGTGTCAAAAGTGGTTGATCGAAAGAGATGGGATTGTCAACCAGAAGAATTGCAGCTGATTTGAAAGAGCTAATCATAGAAATTGAGTTGAGTTTGGCCAAATATAATATTAAAAAAATTATAACAGAATTTAAAATCCCTCATCAATAAATTAAAAGCAACATACATGTCTGTATGCATACACATATTAGCCTATATCTATCTTAGTGTTGAGTTTCTCAAGTGTTCCACTGTTCAGAAGGATCAAATCCCTTGAGTACAAAGCTTTTCATTAAATTTAAAAAGGTTACACCTCTAAATATTTCATCCATATTGACACTTGATAAATCCATGTTTAAAATGGATCTAACCTGGTACAACTTATATGACTAAATTAACCCTATGAACCCGTAAAACATAATGAGGTGATCATATTTTATACTATTCATTCCCTATGGTGTGTCAGGAGTATAGCATTCCCTTAAATTCATTGCCATATCTCCTTGATAGTGTAGTATCTCTATAGTTTGAAACTTGTTGAGACACACAGCTAAAGCAAAACAAGTCAAAAATCAACTACGCGGAATCAAGAAAATATGCAGCAAAATAACAATGGCAAAAAGATGTGGCAGGTCATAGAAGATACAACTGTCCTTTAGTCATGTTAATATTTCATGCTCTATGCCCAAAACTCCCTTAAAATTTCCTATAGTTTCCAAATTGTGGCTATTCTTGACAATAGTCCTGACCTTTCATATAAAGCACAGGTTGGACTACTCGTAGGCATGTTCACAGATTGAGCAATCCATTTCATTGATATAACAAAATACTGTTTCAGGCTAGACGAAATGATAAACTTAATATCTTGAGACCTCGCCTCAAGTTGACCTTTGCTTGCAGTAGAATGCAATGCAGTTGAGCCTTGACTATCCCTGTACGAGGCAACATCGTGACAATTTTTGAAAAGCTCTCTCAAAATATCCACACTCCCTCCCCTAACAGTAGCATGAACAACCCTGCTCATCATTTCAAATGAAGGGGAAGACTCATATACTGCTGCATCGTCCTCCTGATCACATCCAAGACACTTGATATCATGGGCAAGCCCAAGGATTTCCCTGAATATTTTAGCTTTTTTACTTCTGGCAGCCGCATACAACATGTCAGCAACTCCATACTCTCCTTCTCCCAACACCAACAATGGCTTCCTCTTCAACAAACACCTTGCCAACTCAACATCCGCAGCAGCAACAGGAGTGTATAGCAACCACCAACCATACCCTGCATCAATGAGGCTGTTCCCATCACTTGTTTCACACTCACTCATAAGTTCCCTGGGCACAAAGCCTCAGCCTTTCGCTGCATCAATGGAGGTGGCCTTATCCTCCCACGCAGCTTCAAGCCCTCTGATTCTTCTTAGTGATGTGAGAATGGTAAGAATATTTCCATCTAAACTAAGAAAGTCTCTCACAACATCAAATATGCATTGGTTGTTTCCCAAATCCAAAGGTGTTGCAAACCACTAGTGTTGTGCAGTGGTCTCCCATCTCATAGGACACTGAGTAGCCATAGCTTTTGATTCCAATGTCTAGCACCATTCATACAATTTTCACCCAAACATCCACAAGAATTGATTTATTCAGATGGAAGTTACTGTAATTGGGCAATGATGGAACTAAATATTGTCTCATTAACATTGCTTATCATGGAAATTATGGAGTATATTATTCTATCTAGTTCTGCAATTTTTTTCTCAAAACGCTGATATAGCAAGCAGATACAGACAGATGCAACATCGTATAGAGGTTGGGTTAAGCCTATTATCCTACTTTTTAACACGTATGTGTTGGGTCAAAGGTGGTGGGTGCTGTTACTTTACTCTTCATAAACTATGAGCCAAAAAGTTTAAAGCAATGAAGAAGTGGCAGATGCAAGACCAGTCGTGTCAAAAGTGGTTCATGGAAAGAGATGGGATTGTCAACTAGAAGAACTGTAGCTGATTTGAAAGAGCTAATCATAGAAATTGAGTTGAGTTTGGCCAAATATAATATTAAAAAAATTATAACGGAATTTAAAATCCCTCATCAATAAATCAAAAGCAACATACATGTCTGTATGCATACACACATTAGCCTATATCCATCTTAGTGCTGAGTTTGTCAAGTGTTCCACTGTTCAGAAGGATCAAATCCCTTGAGGTACAAAACTTTTCATTAAATTTAAAAAGGTTACACCTCTAAATATTTCATACATCTTAACACTTGATAAATCCATGTTTAAAATAGATCTAACCTGGTATAGCTTATATGACTAAATTAACCCTACGAACCCGTAAAACCTAATGAGGTGATCATCTTTTATACTATTCATTCCCTATGGTGTGTCAGGAGTATAGCATTCCCTTAACTTCATTGCCATCTCTCCTTGATAGTATAGTATCTCTACAGTTTTAAACCTGTTGAGACACAAAGCTGAAGCAAACCAAGTCAAAATCAACCACGTGGAATCAAGAAAATATGCAGCAAAATAACAATGGCAAAAAGATGTAGCAGGTCATAGAAGATACAACTGTCCTTTAGTCATATTAATATTTCATGCTCTATGCCCAAAACTCCCTTAAAATTTCCTATTGTTTCCAAATTGTCGCTACTCGTGACAATAGTCCTGACCTTTCATATAAGGCATAGGTTGGACTGCTCGTAGGCAAGTTCACAGATTGAGCAATCCATTTCATTGATATAATAAAATACTGTTTCAGGCTACATTAAATGTTAAAATTAATATCTTGAGACCTCACCTCAAGTTGACCTTTGCTTGCATTAGAATGCAATGCAGTTGAGCCTTAACTATCCCTGTACCAGGCAACATCGTGACAATTTTTGAAAAGCTCTCTCAAAATCTCCACACTCCCTCCCCTAGCAATAGCACGAATAGCCTGCTCATCATTTCAAATGAAGGGGAAGACTCATATACTGCTACATCGTCCTCCTGATCGCATCCAAGACACTTGATATCATGGGCAAGCCCAAGGATTTCCCTGAATATTTCAACATTTTTACTTCTGGCAGCTGCATACAACATGTCAGAAACTCCATACTCTCCTTCTCCCAACAGCAACAATGGCTTCCTCTTCAACAGACACCTTGCCAACTCAACATCCCCTGCAGCAGTAGCAGTTTAGAGTAACCACGCACCATACCCTACATCAATGAGGCTATTCCAATCACTTGTTTCACACTCATCCATAAGTTCCGTGGCCACAAGGCCTCGACCTTTCATTGCATCATTGGAGGTGGCCTTATCCTCCCACGCAGCTTCAAGCCTTCTGATTCTTCTTAGTGATGTGAGCATGATAAGAAGATTTCCATATAAACTAAGCAATTCTCTCCCAACATCAAAGTATTAATAGGCTATTGCCCAATCCAAAGGTTTTGCAAACAAACAGTGTTGTGCAATGGTCTCCCATCTCATAGGACGCTGAGCAACCATAGCTTTTGATTCCAATGTCAAGCACCATTCATACAATTTTCACCCAAACATCCATAATAATTGCTTTATTGAGATGTAAGTTGTTGTAATTGGGCAATGATGTAACTAAATCTCATCTCATTGACATTGCTTATCATGAAAATTATGGAGTGTACTATTCTATCTAGTTCTGCAATTTTTTTCTCAAAAAGCTGATATAGCATGCAGATATAGACAAAACCAACATCATATAGAGGTCGAGTTAAACCTATTATCTTACTTTTTAACAGATATATGTTGGGTCAAAGGTGGTGGGTGCTGTTACTTTATTCTTCATAAACTATGAGTGAAAGAGTTTAAAGCAATGAAGAAGTGGCAGATGCAAGACCAGTCGTGTAAAAAGTGGTTGATGGAAAGAGATGGGATTGTCAACCAGAAGAAATGTAGCTAATTTGTAAGAGATAATCATAGAAATTGAGATGAGTTTGGCCAAATATAATATTAAAAAAATTATAACAGAATTTAAAATCCCTCATCAATAAATTAAATGAAACATACATGTCTGTATGCATGCACACATTAGCCTATATCCATCTTAGTGCTGGGTTTTTCAAGTGTTCCACTTTTCAGAAGGATCAAATCCCTTGAGCTACAAAACTTTTCATTAAATTTAAAAAGGTTACACCTCTAAAGATTTCATCCTTCTTGACACTTGATAAATCCATGTTTAAAATGGATCTAACCTGGTACAGCTTATATGACTAAATTAACCCTACGAACCCGTAAAACCTAATGAGGTGATCCTATTTTATACTATTCATTCCCTATGGTGTGTCAGGAGTATAGCATTCCCTTAAATTCATTGCCATCTCTCCTTGATAGTGTAGTATCTCTACAGTTTGAAACCTGTTGAGACACAGAGCTGAAGCAAACCAAGTCAAAATTAACCACGTGGAATCAAGAAAATATGCAGCAAAATATCAATGGCAAAAAGATGTGGAAGGCCATAGAAGATACAATTGTCCTTCAGTCATATTAATATTTCATGCTCGACGCCCAAAACTCCCTTAAAATTTCCTATAGTTTCCAAACTGTGGCTACTCTTCACAATAGTCGTGACCTTTCATATAAGGCACAGATTGGACTGCTCGTAGGCAAGTTCACAAATTGAGCAATCCATTTCATTGATATAATAAAATACTATTTCAGGCTAGACGAAATGTTAAACATAATATCTTGAGACCTCACGTCAAGTTGACCTTTGCTTACAGCAGAATGCAATGCAGTTGAGCCTTGACTATCCCTGTACCAGGCAACATCATGACAATTTTTGAAAAGCTCTCTCAAAATCTCCACACTCCCTCCCCTAGCAGCAGCATGAAAAGCCCTGCTCATCATTTCAAATGAAGGGGAAGACTCATATACTACTGCATCGTCCTCCTGATCGCATTCAAGACACTTGATATCATGGGAAAGCCCAAGGACTTCCCTAAATATTTCAACATTTTTACTTCTGGCAGCCGCATACAACATGTCAGAAACTCCATACTCTCCTTCTCCCAACACCAACAATGGCTTCCTCATCAAAAAACACCTTGCCAACTCAACATCCCTTGCAGCAGCAGCAGTGTAGAGCAACCACCCACCATACCCTACATCAATGAGGTTGTCAATCCCGAGTTATCTATGGACTTGGAAAATTTGTCCAAAGGATCATTTCAAATAATTCATTAAGAGATTTTATTTTATTTTTCCGAAAATGAATTACAGGTTTAAAACTTAGAAAAGAATCTCAATGTGATGAATTTGGAAAATAAAACTCAGAATCAATTCATTACAAATTGCATGTAGGTCCCGTGAAGAACTAAAAAGAGAAAGATAGCAAAGAGGATATCACATGGCAGGCATTAAAATGGGAAAACACCTTTTCAGAAAAAGAATATGGTCTAATCACACAGCCAAATAATGTGAAAATCTAGGCTCCATTCTCTCGCCCTTTACGATATGTCTGTGGGCGCACAATGCGGACATCCAGTTCGAATGTGATCAGTATGTGAATCCATTGAAAATTGTTCCGATAGATAATATAAATAAAGAATTCTGGCTCCACACCATTCTGTTGAATTTCTAAGAAGTCAATATACCATAACAAAATACAAAGTTTGGAGATTAGTACCATACATAAATGTCATATTAATTCTCTTTTGCAGGCTAGCCATGCTTTTGAGTTTTGAAAACCTAAAAATTATTCTTTGTATTTGTAAAGTTTATAAAATTGGTGATCACTGATATACCATGAGATTTATTCCAAATTCCCAAATTTATCTGTGGTTGCTTGTTTCACTTGAGAGGCTAGTGTGACTTTGGTACACCACAATCTTTTCGATGTGCTTCATCTGTCCAATGGACTTTGGGAACATTGAAGGAGGAGCATAAACCTGTAGCTCCCGCAACTCCAGAGGTGCCTACCGCGCAATATTCATCTTTCAACAGTAAGAAAAATACAGAGATGATAGCCTTTATCTACAAAACCCTTCAAATGCATTCGAGAGCCTATGCTAGTATAGCAATTGTAGCAACAATCTACCATAAATTAGGGCAGCAAAGTAAAAAAAAGAGAATAAATACAAAATTGTCTTTAGCCCTAACCTGAGATTCTTCTTGCCACAGGTTTTTCAATTTGGTTCATACCACTTCTAAAACCCTTATATTCTTCATCGGAATCTAGGGAGGCAGGCAAGAGAAGGGACAATTGTTTCAGTGTAGCCATATCAAGTTTGGTGACTCTACCCTCAGTATGCTTTCTCAATGACCATATTCAATTGCAACAAGTTGTAACTTCCTGAAACGATATGGTTTAGGGTCGATCAACTTGTTAAGACAGTTTCCGAAAACCTCGTCACACCAATTTTTGAATCATGTGACTTCTTCGTTTGATTCTGGTTCCCGAACATGATAGAAATAAATGAGGACACGAACCATCCTAATTCCCGCACCTCGGTTATTACTTGCAGATTCTTTACTAACAAACTGCGTTGATAAATCCCATGCAGCAAAGGCATTTTCCCCGGCCCTCCTCTGCAGTGAATTGGCTATTGTGTGGTGTGAATCAGGCAAGCCACTGAAGAAGGAGCATAAAATAAGAAAGCTGAAGCTGAGGCAGAAGAGAGAAGGACAGATGAAGCTTAGGAAAAAAAGAATAGAGTTGCAGAGCAACTTTAGTTGCTGAGCCACTGGGAGAGGAAGAAGCACAAAGAAGGAACCGATGGAACTTCCCCCGATAGTGAGTTGGATGTGTACACGACAGACCAAGTGGGTAGACATACGGGTAGATAATCAGACGGCAGATAATGGTTGCATCGTTTAACAATATATTTGACGGTTAACATTAAGACAAAAAGGCATTTTAGCGGAGTTCATTTCAGAGGGAAACGCCTTACAGCGTAAAGATGGACAGGGGAGAGAGAGAAGGAGAGAGGGAGGGAGAGACTGAGAGGATTGGAGGGCAGAGAGAGAGAGAGAGATGGGGAAAGAGAGAGGAAGGGAGAGAGAGGAAGGACGAGAGGCAGGAGAGAGGGAGGGAGTGACAAGGAAGAGATGGAGAGAGAGTGTGTATGTTTAGGGGTGAGATAGAGAGACAAAGAAGGAGAGATGGAGAGAAGGGGAAAGAAAAGGAGAGGGGACTTGATATAGTGACGTAGTTGGACAGAGAGAGAGAGAAGGAGAGAGAGAGAGATATATGGGGGAAGAGAGAGGATTGGAGGGAAAGGAAAGAGGAATAGAGAGAGAGGGTGGTAGGAGAGAAAGGGAGAGAGAGGATAGGAGAGAGAGAGAGAGGGAGAGAGGTGAAGGATGAGAGAGAGCAGGAGAGGAGGAGTTATAGATATATGGAGGTGGATGGGGATAGAGGGAGGGGAGAATAAATATATAGAGAGTGAGAAGTGGAGAGAGAGAGGGAGTGACAAGGGAGATATGGAGTGAGAGTGTGTATGTTTGGGGGTGAGATAAAGAGACAAAGAAAGAGGGATGGAGGGAAGGGGGGAGAGAAGGAGAGAGGGAGGGATATAGTAATAGACTTGGAGAGTGGAGAGAGAGAGAGAGAGGTTGGAGAGAAAGGGAGAGAGACGAAGGAAGAAAGAGAGGATGTGAGAGAGTGGGGAGAGGGATGGAAAGAGAGATGGATTTGGAGGGAGGGAGAGAGCGAGGTAAGAAGAAAGACATAGACAGAGAAAGGTGGTGAGAGAGAGAGAGAGAGAGGGAGAGAGGAAAATAGGAGTGAAGAGAGATAGAATTGGGGGAGAGGGAGGAAAGTGTAAGAGAGAGGGAGAGAGGAAGATGAGGGGGGAGGAATAGATATATATATATTGGAGAAAGGGAGTGTATGTTCTGGGGCTGATATAGAGATATAAAGGGAGATAGATATATAGATGGAAGGTGAAGAGAGGGAATAAGAGAGAGATGGAGAGAGGGAAGGAGGGGTAGAGAGACTGATAGATATGGAGTGAGAGAGCGTGTTTTTTTGGGGGGATGAGATAGAGAGACAAAGAAGGATATAAAGAGAGAGATATACATATAGATGGTGGGGGGAGAGAGGGGAAAATATTTCTTAAACTACATGCATTTTTTTCAGTGTAGATGGTGATTTTTAATCCTATTTGATTGATTGCACTATATCCATTGATTCTACTATCCATGTTGATTTCTAATGATATTTTATTTCTTTCACTAGATGCATTGATTTAAATGTAGATGATTTCTAATCTTATTTTATTCTTTTCACTAAATGAATTGATTTCAATGTAGATGGTGATTTCTAATCCTATTTGATTGCTTGCATAGATGCATTGATTTCAATGTAGATGCTGATTCTAATTATATTTGTTTTCTTGCACTAGATGCATTGATTTCAATGTAGATGATTTCTAATCCTATTTGATTGCTTGCACTAAATGCATTGATTTCAATGGAAATGGTGATTTCTAATCCTATTTCATTCATTCCACTAGATGAATTTATTTGAGTGTAGATGTTGGTCTCTAATCCTATTTTCTTACTTTCATTAGATGCATTGATTTGTGTGTAGGTGTTGATTTCTAATCCTAATTAATTGCTTACATTAGATGCATTGATTTGAGTGTAGTTGTTATTTTCTACTCTTATTTGATTTATTGCATTAGATGCATTGATTTCAGTGTAGATGTTTAGTTCTAATTTGATGTAGCTGGATGTATAATGGTACATTAATTTTAAAGTGGTTGGATTAAGAGTGTGCATTGATTTCAGTGTAAGCAGTTTTTTTTTATAATGTACATCGATTTTTTGTGTTATAGTAATTCAACCTATTAATATTCGAGAGAAAGAGAGACATGGTATGATGTTTACTACAACAGCTCGAACTAAAGATTTAAATGGTTTACGATTTCAAATGTCTTTTTCATATAATCGACATGAAAAGATGAAAAAACTAACAAGGGTGACAATAAGAGTAGTAGAAGAAAATAGTTTGAGATTGATGACAATGAATACTATTTGTAATTGACTACATTCTTATTATTCATATTTTTTCTCATTCAACACTATTACTTTGTCACTTTGCATTCAAAACCTTATTTCATCATTTTTCATCACTAAAGTTATAAACAATATATATTATCTCAACAAACTAAGGTAACTAAGAAAATTTAAAAATAAAATGACGAGATTAATATTAGACATATTTACCATATTTAAAATGTTTATATTAATATTATATGCATTTACATATTATTGATAAAATTAATCATATCAGTGATAGAATTTCCTTGGCCGCACATGAGTAGAACTAGCTTAGATCCATCTTAACTCCGTATCTATGGAGGGTCGATAGAGATCAAAGCTCTCGAGGCACAAACCTTTCCTTGAGTTTTGCATGCAGAAACGAGGTTTGCATCTCAAGAGATTTGATCCCTCTGGGCGCTTGATAGATGGAGAGTTAATATGGATCTAGGCTATGCCTCTTTACGACATCATCTTTCATTGGCTTTCCTTAATTTGGATCTCCTTGGATCACCCCAATATGATTTAAGCTCATCCATCAAGAATTGATGGTCTTCAATGGTCGCTAAAATTGTTTAAGCTATTGATCACTCAAGCAGTGTATTCAATAGCAGATAAACCCATTAATTACATTGTGTTGCATGCATCGAATCACATATGCAAATCTATTGTATCACATGGACATCTAGACAACAAATGTTCGGACTAGATAGAAATTGTGGTTTTTAGTATTTTATGCAAGTAGTAAAATTTTGAAAATCTTGTGGCAAAAAAACTTTAGAAAAATATATTATTTTCATTTTGTGCATTAACACACCTCATGTCTCTCTATTTAACATGTTTCTATGATCTCGTTCTTCATCTTGTCATGGCCATGAACCACACTTACTTGTTCCAAAAGCATAGACAAATGAATTTTGATGTGATTATTGCCAAAAACATGTCTCAAAAACATGATATGGATCACAAAAGACTTAATGCAATAATATTAAAATTATTTATTTTAATAAAGTGGATTTTTCTTTCTGAATTTCATGAATTATTTTAAAATATTAACAGCAATTTTTTTTTAACATTTAAAATAATGTATAAATTTAATATATAAGTTATTAGTCTTTATATATAATAACAAAAAAAAAATGACACTATAATCTCATGTTTAAAAAAAAAACACTAATTCCAACCAATTCTTTTAAACACACGTTTATTAAACTTTTTGCATGCTTTTATGTAGCTTAACAAATTATTTTGACCCATCAGTACATTTGAGAATACCAATTATTTGGTGAATATTAATATGTATTTACAAATATTTTCCACTATGTTTTCCATTTAACTCTATTAAAACAAGTGCTGCATGCAGTCAGTAGTCCCTGCCGTAAGCGAATTGCCTCCCTCAAGCACAAATGAATGAAGCCCTTTTTTGATTTGTGCACCATTGCTCGTGCTTTCGGCAAAGAAGCTAGCTGACATCAATTTATGTGGGTGCTGTGCAGGATGATTTCAATTAAATTTCTGCAACTACTAACCAGTGGTTTAGTGAACTTCGTTGACTTTATTTATATTTGATTTTAACGTTTTTCCCTAACTCTACTTGATTATGGGATTCAATTTCTATTTGAATTTTAACGTTTTTCCCTAACTCTATTTGATTATTTGAGTATGGGATTCATTGTATTAGTGTGATATCCTCGAATTATGTAAATAAATATTTAATTTGTTGTATGTTATTTTAATTATAAAATTATTTCTTGAAATCAATTATGCAGAAGTGAGAAGTGATTTAGCAGTTCCTTGTAAATATTGTTTTTATTTATTAAGTGGTGCTTTTACTTATTAAGTGGTTAGAGAAAACAATTGTTATTTACTCAAGCAAATAATCTTCATAAATTCCTTTTGCTTAATCATTTTGGGTAATGCGAAGGAAGGAAATTATTGAATAAAAATGCTCTAAACAAATTATGAATACTGGAACAACTACAACACGACAAATGCCAAGCTCAGAAGTCTCTCATAGGCATTTCTGCAAGGTCAGAAACGAACAATATTATAATACTCAGAACGAACAATATTATAATACTCAGAATGAACAGTTGCGATATAAAACGGAAAACACTAAATAATCTTCATAAATTCCTTTTGCTTAATCATTCTCGGTAATGCGAAGGAAAAAAAAGGGAACTTATTGAATAAAAATGCTCTAAACAAATTCTGAATAGCGGAACAACTACAACACTGCAAACACCAATCTCAGAAGTCTCAGATAGGCATTTCGCAAGGTCAGAAACGAACAATATTACAATACTCAGAATGAAGAGAGAGTT
>APFE030856058.1:35156-80824 GCA_000404065.3 Pinus taeda | reverse complement strand
GTTGACCATAACTCATATAAGGTTGAGGATATGGTGGTGGGTGAGGGTGAGAAAGATATCCAACGATACCGTCAACGACATGAGATACCCCTGGTGCATTAGCAACACCACGCTCAGGCAGATCGGGGAGGACAGTATGAACATAACTAGACTAGGCATATATCACATCACATTTTAAGGATATCTGAAGAGCTTCTTCATCAGTATAAGGGAAGTGAGAGGTGACATATTTTCCTATGGGGGCCAAAATAATTCTTAGAATTCAATCCATGTATACACGATCTTCAAACTCAAGGGCTATACGATTGATCCTCCTTCTGCGCCATTTTGAACATGGTCAGAAAGGCGGGTGGTAGAAGTTTGACAAAATGAAGTCAAGGGTTCGGTACCTGTGTCGTATTGGAGAGGTAACTAGAAATAGGAAAGAAAAGCTTTGGCGAGAGTCAAAAAGGTGGAATGGGAGGCATGTGGTTGGTTCACATACCATTTGGCAGCAACTCCATTTAGGGTACATTGGAAAAGACAAATACGAATGGAGTCTCTGGTAATGTAATTTGATTAACACCACATGTGCAAAGAGAAAACATGATTTTTGGGATATTCTCTAGGATTACCTCCAAACTTGGGGATGCCAGAAGAAAATTTAGTAGGCATAGGAGGCCAATTTGGGTTATGGAAAGGAGGATCGTTGGTGAGCTAGCTGAAATCAGAGAGGCTTAAACTAGCCATATAAGGAAGCAAGGGAGGGTTAGTGACCATACCGTTAGAGGTTCCACCTGTGGGGTTACCTTGGTTACCACCTAGGTTTCCACTGCCCGCATTGATGCTTGACATGGTGGTCGTACGGGGTTGGGAATATGCGTAATCAAATGAAGAACTGGAAGAATCAGAAGAACTAGAGTCAGTATGGGGACTCAATGGAGGACTAGGAGGATGGACTCTAACTTGATAGAGGGGAGTAATATTTCCCAAAGGAAACTAAGGGAAATGGCCACAAATTTTCCACGACAAACGCCTAGCAGGCACAATGATGTTAAGACAAAAATGACTCTATAGACTAAAGGGTAATGATAGGAGAAAATAGTAACAAACAACAAGAAAAAACCTAGTAAAATGGTGCCAAGTTTAAACTAACAATAATGATATGCTACTCTAATTCAAGCAAACACGTCCTATCAAAGAAAAAACAACCTCTAGCCTAAAGGTGATCTAAATCCTCAAACAATTCCTAGATCTATTGTTTTAGATGGCCTTCCAAGGGACTTCTTACTTGACGGGAATTTGATCCCTCCAAGCAAAGTTGTCTAGAGAAAGGTGTTAGTCAAGGTTGTCATTGATGTCAATATGGCATTGTTTTTTATGGCAAATTCTTTTGATCTGTGATGTTTCCCTAAGATGCCCATTGATTATAATACCCTAGTGATGAAAGTTCTTATGAAGATGCCAAAACCTCATGTATATTATGACATCCTTTCTCTTGATAAAGAAGCCCTAAAAACCATGATGATGTCTTTACTCTAAATAAAAGAGACTAAGATGCCCATGATTCCCTAAAAACAAAGATTGATGTATAATCCTTAAGTGACAATTATGTGCTTGATAATCAATCCCTAAAACATACCTTTTAACCAAAGTTTACAAATGAAAATATATCACAACACATATAATAAAACCCTATCGGAGAAATATCATATCAACGTATTTATTGTGTGTCACCACTAAAAACCTTCGATCTCTGATATGTGATATCATATAACCTTTGATTTGCTCTGATTTCTGATATGTGAACCCGACTTGATTTAATAACGATTTAATTATCAAATCGCATCCGCCACTTTATCATAACTTTTGAAATGGCACCTCCAATAAGACCTAATCTCTGATTGTCGATATGGTTGTGGATCCGATTGGCTTCATTGTAACGTTTTTAATATAATATCGCATCCGTTGCATTGAAACTTTCATACATCGCAAGTTTTGTAGGTTGTGCCATGTTAAAGCTTCCAATAGCCAAACCTTCGATACCCATACACATCCACCACTGATGACACTTGATGAAGGATTTGATGACATAGATGACGTGGATAGTTGTTTAGGGCACTCTTATTTCAAGAACAGTCACAAAGAAAAATATGTTTTGATATCTAGTCGTTCTATACTCTATCTCTCATGTCAGCCTCCCTCCATGGTCATGTCCCTTCATTTTCATAACATAATGTATATAAATAAGACCGCAAACCTTCATTTCTCATCATTCAACTCAATTATCCAACACAGAAAGTGAGATACAGTTCACAACTTGTGAACTTGGAGGAATAAAGGACAAGAGACTTAGAGGCCAAAAAGAATTATTGATTGGGTTATAAAAAAAAAGACAAATCATGTAACCTTTGAAGCAACTCCTTGGCTCAGACATCACAGACAGATGGAGTAAGATACAGGTAGTAGAACTCAGATTATATCTTGGTGAGAAACTTAGATTATAGACTTTTGACCATTGGACACCACATTTTCGGACCTATGATCACCATAGGCATCACAGAATCTCAGATTTGGAGGTTCGGAACTACCATCATTACAGTGGAAACCTTGTTGTGGCTCATACTTGTTGTACACTTTTTTGTGGCTCAAAACTGGTGTAAACTTGTTGTCTTATACCTCCTTAAAGAAGTACACACCAGCGACTATACCTCAGACCATACTCAAGACAACTCTTAATCATAGGAAGTCTGAACTACAATAATATTTGGCTTGACAAATTCATTTGACAGTATGTGCATTACACAAATGTGAACTCGATGTAAAGGCAATATTTGTGAAACTATGATGATCAATTATGACAAAGTTTGTGATTGTGAGCTTGTGTGAGACAACGTAAATGTGAATTATCTATCGAATGTCAGTGATTTCAATAGTGTTCTGGAAAAATACAATTAAGAACCTTGAACAAGTTAAGAACTTGAGGGCCTTTTGGACAGTAAAGTTTGTTGATGAAAATTTGAAAATATCCTTGTAACAGACATATTGAAGCATCCTTGAAGCAGTAGTGTTGAGGTACATTATAGAATCCTTAAAAGAATTATTTGGTGCAAACTTTGATGCTTAGTGCAACTTATTATAGACACATTGTTGAGAAGCCCTGGATGTCCTTGGAGTTAATCTTGGATACCATGATGCATTAGTCATCATGAAGTGACCTTAGAGAAAGTGTTTGGGTAATATGAAGAGCAGTGGTGACACCTTCATGGTAAGACAAAGTTGTCATTGATGAAGTGACATGGAGACTAAGTGAATGAATTATTAAATATTGATAGGGCTCATTGAAGAAGACATTGGGAGCCGTGAAAAATGATCAAACACATCTTGACGAATTGAAGCTGAGGGTTGGAGCCCTAGAGGATAGGAGTCCTCAAGAAACCAGGTTGGAGCATGTACGAGAGATAGGGTTGTAGCCCTACACATATATTATACTTGATTTATTGTACAGAAGAAATTAATAAAAGTATTTATTCTATCATTGTTCATTTTGTGTTCTAAATAAAAGTGATCTAACTGGTAAAAATAATAATTGAAAAGAAATATTGATTCAAACCCCCTCTCAGTATTTATAACAATTGGAATTAGAGCCGGTACCTTAACTCAAAGCCTAACAACTTGAAGGTTGATCCTTAAAACACAAATGGAAAAGACAAGGAAGAAAGCCTCCAATCCTTCTAAAGATGTCTCTTCCTCATCCGTGAAAATTGAAGACAACCAAATTGGGAAAGTTCCATTGTTCAATGGAAACTTTGATATATGGAAGATGAGAATGAGGCATTTCTTAATGGCTTAAGGCATTGAAGTTTGGGAATCAATGATTACCCAAAGCATGATGGAAGGAGAATCCAAGGATTATAATACAAAAGCGATGAAGGCAATCTTGAATGGGCTACCAGATGCTATAAAGATCAAAGTGGAGAAATGTTCATTGACAAAAGGTATGCGGGGAAAACTTCATGATATTCACTCAAAAGGAGCATTGACCATGAATTTTAGTCAAGAAGATGATGGAAACCAAGAAGGAAATCCAGAACACATTAAGGAAGACAAAAACAAGAGTGAAGATATCAAGGCCAAAGAAGATCTAGAAGATGAAGAAAATAAACAAGACTTCGAAGAAAATCTCATGGGAAAACTTATAGTTTCCCTATAAGAGATTAACAGTTTGAAAAGGGAAAATGAGGAGCTTAAGAAGAAATTACAAGATGGTGACCATAACCTTGACAAGACAAGAGAGGAAGTTGACTTATTCAAGCTTTAGGTTAAAGAAAGAGATAAGGATCTCACCAAGCTAAAGGATGATTGCCATCAAAACAAGAAAATACATCATGAAGGAGTGATATCCATGACAAATCAATTGGATAAAGAAAATAAAAAGGAAGACACTTTGTCAAGCCACCTTGAAAAAAGAAACAAGATCTTGAACAAAATTTAAGCAGAAATTGGTCAACACAAGGAAGAGGTCTCCTCCCTTAGATCTCAACTAGAAGAAGCAAAGAGACAAGCACAATGAGCTGAGAAGGCGATGGAAGCTTTGGAACTTATAGAAGGACAAGTTGATGAAGTAGAAAAGAAAATAAACACAATGACATGCCAACTAGAAGAAAAGGATGATGACATCACCAAATTAAGATCATAAATCACCTCACTTAAGGCCAATCATGTGAAGCAACCAAGATGAAGGAAGAAATGGAGATAATTTTATCTAATAAGGATGAAGAATGCAAGAAAATGAAAGAAGAAATTGATATCCTTAAAAAGGAATTTGATCATTTGAACAAGAGCCTAAAGAGCTCTCATACCCTAGATGATATCCTAAGTCATCAAATATATCCTCTTGATAAATCAGGTCTTGGTTATGAAGGTGAACCCTCAAACAAGAATTATGCAAACCCTAATTCTTCAAACAACAAGTATGTGGAGAAGCTTGGAAGAAATATCGATGCCCCCAGTTCCAGCAAAGGCAAGGAGAAGGGTCAAGCTAACAGTGGAAGAAACCCTACTACAAGAAGACATGCAGATGATGTCAAGAATGCAAGAGGCAATGGATATGATCAAATGATCCCAAGACATAGTGACTTCAGAAGTACATCAAGACAATCTCTGTCCTCCATGTATCAAAGTATATTTTTTGGTTAATGCTATTCTTGTACAAATTTTGGGCACATGGAAAAGGTTTGTAGGGCATACCACAAGGACAAATATAATGATCCTCATCAATTTCCTAGAAGAAAATTTGCAAGAAGAACTAATGCTTCCTCATTCATGAATAAGATGGAATCATGCTTCAATTGCCCTAAAATTGGACATATTGCTCATGATTGAAACTGACTTGGGTCCATAAACAAGCTAAAACTATGATAACCAAGCCAGAGAAGAAAGTTGCATAAGTATGGAGAAGGAAGCAAATTGGATCCGAAAGTCTCTTGAACACTCAAGCCAACAACACATGTTTTTTATTTGATTAAAACATCCTTGGCAGAGGTGATATTCCAAGTGTTTGATGATGAGACTATGCCAAAAAGGAGACCATGCATATAGTTAGGGTGAGCTTGTGATTCTTGATCATTCTTGTAGAAGTTATTAGTGAAAGGGCCCTATGAAACCCTTGATGAGTCACACATGGACAATCATATTTGGATAAATCATCTCTCTGGAGCAACTACATTAAAGAACATAATCCTTTATTCATCTGATGGATAATTGTTGAAGATGTCTTCCACTTGATAACAAGGCAAGCAATCTTTCTTGAGCTAGAGAAATTTATGCTGACAAGGGGAGCAACATATCTATCATGAAGAACTATCATTGATGAAGAAAATACGATGGGTGCAGCATATCAAGAAGCATATTGACAGGGGGAGTACTTGGGCACCTCATTTTCTGTCAAAGGGGGAGAAAATGCTGGAAGAGCAAGAATATTGCCATCAATCACAAAAGGGGAGATTGTTAGTCAAGGTTGTTATTGATGTCAATATGAAATTGTTTGTGATGGGAAGTTCTTGTGATCCTTGATGTTGCCCTAAGACGCCCATTGATCATAATTCCCTAATGATGAAAGTTCTTATGAAGATTCCAAAACCTCATGTATATTATGATATCATTTCTCTTGATCAAGAAGCCCTAAAAACCATGATGATGTCCTTACTCTAAATAAAGGAGTCTAAGATGCCCATGATGCCCTAAACATGAATATTTATGTATAATCCTTAAGTGCCAATTATGTGCCTAATATTCAAGCCTTAGAACAAACCTTTTAACCAAATTTCACAAATGAAAATATATCACAATGCATATAATAAAACCCTATCGTAGAAATATCATATTGATGTTTTTTTATTGTATGTGACCACTTAAAACCTCCGATCTTCGATATGCAATATCTTATAACCTCTACTTTATTCTGATTTTTGATATGCGGATCCGACTTGATTTAAGTTAATGATTTAATTATCAAATCACATCTGCCACTTTATCGAAACTTTTGCAATGACACCTTCGATAAGACCTAATATATTATTGTCGATATGGTTGCAGATCCAATTGGATTTATCATAACGTTTTTAATATAATATCGTGTCTGCTGCATTAGAACTTTCCTATATCGCATGTTTTGCAGGTTGTGTCATGTTAAAGCTTTCGATACCCAAATCGCTGATACCCATCCATGTCCACCATTGATGACACTTGATGAAGGATTTGATGACATAGATGACGTGGATAGTTGTGAGGGCACGCTTATATCAATAACAGTCACAAAGAAAAATATCTTTTGACATCTAGCTGACCTATACCCTATCTCTCATGCCGACCTCCCTCCATGGTCATGTCCCTTCATTTTCATAACATAATGTATATAAATAAGACCGAAGACCTTCATTTCTCATCATCCAACTTGATTATCCAATACAGAAAGCAAGATACAGTTCAAAACTTGTGAACTTGGATTAATAAAGGACATGAGACTTAGAGGACGAAAATAATTATTGATGGGGTTATAAGAAGAAAAAGACAGATTATTTAACCTTTGAAGCAACTCCTTAGCTCGAAATCACAGGAGGATGGAGTAAGCTACAGGCAGTAGAACTCAGATTATATCTTGGTGAGAAACTCATATTATAGACTGTTTACCCTCAAACACCACATTTTTGGACCTATGATCACCACAGGCATCACAAAATCTCGAATTTGAAGGTTAAGACTTGCCATCATTACAGTGAAAACCTTGTTATGGCTCAAACCTCCTTAAAGAAGTATGCATCAGTGACTATACCTCAGACCATACTCAAGATAGCTCTTAACCACAAGAATATTGAACTACAGTAATATTTGGCTTGACAAATTCATGTGACAATATGTGCAACACACAAATGTGAACTTGATGTAAATGCAACATTCATGAAACTATGATGATCAATTATGACAGAGTTTGTGATTGTGAGCTTGTGTGAGACAACTTAAATGTGTGTTATCTATTGAATGCCAATGATTTCAATCATTTTCTGGACAAAGATAGTAAGGTTGCTGGTGATTTTAATTCTTGAGTTTAAGGTCATTGTTTGAAGTAGTGAATAAAGAAGAGCTTGGAACATAGGACAAAGAATAGCTTGAATCTTGGACAGTGAAGCATTAAGGCATTGGGCAGTAAAGAAGTATTAAGGCATTGGACAGTGTAGAATATTTTGACAAGTGAAGCTTCAGACAGTGGAATCTTTGGAACCTTGAAAAAGTTAAGAACTTGAGGGCCTTTTGGACAGTGAAGTTTGTTGATGAAAATTTGAAGATATCCTTGTAGTAGACATATTGAAGCATCCTTGAAGCAGCAATGTTGAGGTACATTATGGAAGCCTTGGAATAACTATTTGGTGTAGATTTTGAGGCTGAGTGTAGCTTATTGTAGACACATGGTTGAGAAGCCCTAATTATCCTTGGAGTTAATCTTTGAGACCATGATGAATTAATCATCATGAAGTAACCTTGGAGAAAGTGTTTGGGTAATATGAAGACTAGTGGTGACACCTTCATGGTAAGGCAAGGTTTTCATTGATGAAGTGACATGGAGACTAAGTGAAGGCATCGCTAAAGATTGACAGGGCTCATTAAAGAAGACATTGGGAGTCGTGAAAAATAATCAAACACATCTTGACAAATTAAAGTTGAGGATTGGCGCCCTAGAGGATAGGAGTCCTCAAGAAATTAGGTTGGATCTTGTACTAGAGATAATGTTGGAGCCCTACACATATATTATACTTGATTTATTGTAAAGAAGAAATTAATAAAAGTATTTATTCTATCATTGTTCATTTCGTGTTCTAAATATAAGTGATCTAACTGCTAAAAATAACAATTGAAAACAAATACTGATTCAATCCCCCACCCCCCTCAGTGTTTCTAATAAAAGGACCAATTGCTTACCCACAACTAGTCATATAGGGTGTTTTCCTAAGATTGACCACTAAGGTTACTTTTGTCCCATGAGAGTGGTCGAGTCTTGAGCTTCTTGGTGATCAAAAAATTCCCAACCACGGGTTGGGTAGCCCCAAGGAGAACTACTCACTCCATTATCTAGCCTAACCCCCTCTGAATCGGGTTTCTAATACACTCTGACTTTTCAATGTTGGATAGTGAAGGATTTTAAGCTCCCTAATATGTCAACTTTCTATGTCTCAATGTAAGTGATCAATGGGCATTATTGGAAGCCTATCCCACTTATCCTACACCTAACTACAATGCTTGTTTTGGTCCTGGTGCCCAACGGGGCTCAATCTATGTGAGTTGAATTATTAAGGTGTAGTGTTTCAAGCCTTGGCTTAGCAGTGACAACCAAGCTCATGTTTTCTTAGTATGTATGTGCATGAAATAATGTGTCAAGTGGATAATTTAATTAAGCATGTTTTGATGATGTCATGTGCTACTAAAAATAATGTTCTAAAAACTGTAAATAATGTTGAAAATGGATAGTAAAATAAATAGTAAATTCAGACACACAAACCCCCACCAAATAAGGCTATCAAGTAGCTAATAAAGTGAAGGAAAACAATCAACTCAAAGACACAAAAAATGGCCAAAATATCTGATGTCTAAGGGGCTGGGAACTAGAGGAAACAATCTGCTAAAAATGGGACAAAAAACCAACAAACAATAGTGGTGAAAATTTTGGAAAAGGACAAGCAATAAGCTCCAAAAACTAGGACCCACAAGGGGATCCTAAGGGGGACGGGCAACACAAAAATCGAAAGGGAGTAAAATGTTAAAGAAACCTATCTAAAAGGGTTGTAAATAGTGGACAAAACCCTAACAAAAAAGGTTGAAAACGCTACATGTGGGACTCCTCAACTCAATAATTCTCTTCCTAAATGGTGGAGGTGTACTCTAAACCCTAGGGGGATTTTTCCTTCCTCAATGAAATATTAGGAACCCTTCCTACACATATGCAACAGTATCGACAAAACAGGATTTTTTCTTTTTAAATCACAGTGCGGAAGCCGACTTGAAAAATGCGCTAACACAATTTTTGGGCAAAAAAGTGTGTTCTGGGTGTAGTTATTAGGCCAAAAAGTGTGCTTTACCCCTGCTTCTCATGCTTGACAGATCTGACCCAGAATGTGTTGTCTCCTGTTTGACTGGTACCTATGACCTGCAGAAATATGCAAAACCTTAACAAAAACAGAAAATTTTCAAAAAAACAAAGGAGATCTAAAAATAGAAATTGAGAGCGCTAAAAGTTGTTGGAAAAACATTGAAGATAGATGAAACAATAGTCACCAAGGTTCTGAATTACTACACCAGTGGAGTCGCCCTTTGTTGACGACTATGTAGCTAAAGACCCAGTGGAGTTGCCATTTGTAGTGTAAAGATTTCATAGAAGTGTTCAAAATATGCTTCATTTAAGTCACTGGTGACTAGTGACCCTAACAAAAGAAAATGGTTGTTTCTATGCTTCAAATCTACAATAAAATGTGATAAAACCCTACAAGAAAATATATGATGCAAGCCCAAAACATATAGCAGCGGCAAATGAAAGTGCAATAACCCACTGGAGGACTTAAAATGAATAATATTTTTATTAAAACACCTAGTGAGGAAGATTTACAACATGGGTATGTAGATCCCCCTCTGTGGGATGGGTCCTTTTGATGCCCTTGTGCTTCAGCTATCTGTTTCTCTCTCTCAAAAACAAATGGAAATAACTTGAACTCAAGTGGGAGGTCAAATGTGATAAGTCAATAGTGGTGATGATGAGAATGATTATGGTGAAGAATGAATGGAAACACCCTCTATTTATAACAAAGTATTGAGCTAAATTAGGAATTAGAAAATAATAAAATATTATTGACCAAATCAAAATCTAGCAGTTGGGGGACACACTTCCCTCGAGGAGAGAATTGGGACTGGCGGAAGCGGGAGAAGCGATCACGATCACGTGCAGCTAACTAGGGTTTGCTGCTACCTGCAACTTCGCCTGCTTGTCAGCGGGTTTGTCGTTTGCTTCGCAAGGAAGGGCGCTGGGTGGGGTCAGTATGGAGTCAGAGAACAGGGGGGGAGAGATCCCCTCCTTCAAAGCAGCTGTAACGGGGGAAAACAGGAAGGAGAAACAGAGTGCAGAAGGCCAATCTACTGAAGGCGAAACTTCAGAAGCAGGAATACAAAGGAGATCAGGATTCCAAAGCAAATGCCTTCTAAGGACCTCGAGCAGACCCAGGTTTGTAATACCTCCTAATAAACTAGAAAATTACAGAAGTCATATGCGTGATTGTGCATTGATTTGTAAGTTTATAGGATATTGGCCTACTGAAAAGGACCTCATGAGATGGATCTATCAGAGGTGGAAACCAAAAGGTCATGTAGATGTCAAGTTGGGAGCAAAGGGGTTCTTCACTGTAATATTCTCCAACCTAGAAGATAGAAGAAGAGTCTTCGAGGAAGGACCGTATTTCATGAACAGCGCTGGCCTGTTCATGAGAGAATGGGTAGAATGTTACAACCCAGATAAGGAAAGAATGTTAGCTGCTCCGATCTGGATCAGACTCTTTGGTCTGCCATCTGAATTCTGGGAACCAGACATCCTGAAAGGCATAGGAAACACTATAGGTTCCTTTGTGAAAGTGGCTGAAACAACAAAGAGAGGGAAGTTCAACTCCTATGCTAGAATCTGTGCTTACATGAATATAACAGAGCCTCTCCCAGACACGATTGAACTGGAATATCACGATGAACTATGGCATCAACCAATAGACTATGAGCATATACCATTCCGCTGCCGTAGATGCCATGAGTATGGTCATCTGTTTAAAGAATGCCCCATTACGCTACCTAAGAAGGAAAAGGAAGCAGAAAGTAACAAAAACAATACTACAAAGAGAACAGAGGAAGAAAGAACAGACTTCAGAGAAGTTCAAAGAAGAAGAGGTAAAGGAAATAAAAAGATGAAAAAGAGGAACTCAAATGAAACCCAGGAAACAAAATCTCAGAACATGTTCAAAGCCTTACAGGAGGAAGAGCTGGAGGCAGAGGTGAGCGAAGAAGAAGAAATGGAAGGAATGGAGATCATAACGGAAAAACCGAACAAAGAGACAGAGAACAGGAATAACGACCAGAGGGATGTGACCACAAATGCAGCCCAAGAGGACCAAGGAAACATGGAAATAGATCCAAAAAAGACAAAAGGAGAAGAGGAAGAACAAGTCATGGCGAGACTTCTTCGGGAATGGAAAAAGCTCGATGAAAGATTCATCCCAGAAGAACAAAAACAAAAATACAAAGAAGCATTTCACAGTCATAAAGCAAAGAAAAGACTAACGGAAGAGAAGGAAAATCAAGAACCGGAGAATCAGGAAACACAGTGCATAGGAGCGGGCAGCACTGGCAAAGGAGGCAAAAAAAGAGGGAGAAAAACCTTGGGGGAAATGATTCAAGAAGTGGGCGAAATGCTCGTTAACTCTGGAAGAGTGATTCCTCTGTCTGAGGTCTTTCAATCACCCCCAAAATTGTTACGATGATTATTACAACCTGGAATATATGAGGCCTCAATAGCAGAGGCAAACAACGGTATTTGAATGAACGACTGAAAAAAGAGAAACCTAGTGTAATGATAGTTCAGGAAACAAAAATAAGTACAGAAAAAATGAGAGAAATTTTGAACAAAAGCAGGAGCAGCTACGAAATGATGGGACTAGATGCTATTGGAAGCGCTGGTGGATTAGTTTTTATCTGGAACCCAGAGGAAATACACTTCAGTAACTGGATGAGTTTCCCAAGAATATTATCTGGCACAGCAAATATAGTAGGAACTAAGGAAGAGGTTATTATAACAGGGGTGTATGGTCCTCATATACAAAACGAAAAGGAGAACTTCTTGCAAAACCTAAAAACCTTGCGTTGCCTCATCCCGGGAAAACAATGGATTGTAGGTGGAGATTTTAATCTGATCAAAGGACTCGATGAAAAAAGAGGAGGAAACAGAAGACCAGATAAGGTTATGGAACAGTTTGGAGACCTCATAAGGGACCATCACCTGATTGACATTCAAACCATCAATGGCAACCACACTTGGAACAATCGGAGAGGAGGTGAGAACCAAATTGCCTCTCGTCTGGACAGATTTTTAATCTCAGAACAAATAATGCTAAAGGATGTTTTTATAGAGGCTACCATTCTCCCGGTAGCAGGATCGGACCATTGGCCAGTCAAATTAGAGATAGACTTAAAGCAAAGACCCCCCAACAAGCCCTTCAGGTTCGAAGCCTTCTGGTTGAGAAATGAAAGACTAATGGAAAAGCTTGAAGAATGGTGGCGAACGAGCGAGCAAAGGGGAAAAAAGAAGATGCATACTTTCCAACTCAAGCTGAAGGAAATGAAGAATAAGATAAAGAAATGGAATAAAGAGGAATTTGGGAATATTATGGAAGATAAAAAGAGATTAGAACAGAGAATGGAAGAACCCCAGCAGATGGATATCATGGAAGGAATAGAGGAGGAGAGAGCTAAAGAAGAAGGTAGAGTGCTAACCCAGTTAGAAGAGAGAAGGAAACAAGAAGAAATTTTATGGAGACAAAAATCTAGGGTCCAATGGCTCAGAGAAGGTGAGAGGAATACTAAATTTTTCCATAAAGCAATGGTTCAACACAGACAAAGAAACAGAATTTTCTCTATAAAAAACCAAGAAGGACAACGGGTCGTTCAACATGAAGAAATTGAAACAGTCCTGGTAAATCATTTCAAAGCCATACTGAAAGAGCCACATACAGACAGATCAGAAGCCATAGCCAAGATAGGTAGAGAAATTCCAAATTTAATAACAAGAGATCAGAACTTGGCTCTTATGAGAAAAATCACCAGGGAAGAAGTGGAGGACATAGTTAGAAACATGAAAAGAAACAAAGCCCCTGGCCCAGATGGTTTCACTATTGAATTCTTCCAAGCAAGGTGGAATTTCCTTGCTTCAGATGTTGTGGAAGTTGTTGAAGAGGCCAGAATAAACCAAAGAACTTGGCCAGGGATAAACTCAACCCTCTTAACACTGATTCCTAAAACTAATCAGGCTGATCACGCAGATGGCTTCCGTCCAATCGCTCTGTGTAATGTCATCTATAAGATTGTTGCTTCAATTGTGGCACAAAGATTAAAACTGATCCTACCAAGTATAATTTCCCCCGAACAAACAAGTTTTGTTGAAGGAAGACAGATCCTCGACGGGCTAGTGGTAGCCCAGGAAGTCCTTCACACTCTGAAAACTAAAAAAGAGAAGGGCATGATAATTAAACTTGACCTATCAAAAGCCTATGACAGACTAAGTTGGAAGTTCCTAGAAAGCATTCTCAAAGCTTTTGGCTTCTGTGACAGATGGGTTAGCTGGGTCATCAGTATGATCTCTACCCCAAACTTTTCAATCTTGCTGAATGGAGTGCCAACAACAACCTTCAATGCCTCAAGAGGACTCAGGCAAGGGGATCCTTTGTCTCCCTTTCTCTTTATAATTGCAGCTGAAGGATTAGGGAGATATTTCAAAAAAGAAGCACGAGATGGGAAGATTCAAGGCCTTAAATTATGGGGGCATAGAACCACTGTTACTCATCAACAATTTGTTGATGACATAATGATATACTACAAAGCCACCTTGCAAGAAGTCAAAAGGATCAAGAAAATCTTAGAGATCTTTATGGAAGGCTCTGGGATGGAGGTGAATAATGACAAATCTAGAACTTTTTTCTTCAACATAGCAGAACCGGTTAAGAATCATCTAACCAGGGTCTTGGGTTATAGGTTAGGGGATCTCCCTACCAAATATCTAGGAATTATGCTGGATACATCATCTCTTAAATTAAGTAATTGGAATCACATCATTGAAAAGATCATGAAAAGGCTGAATAATTGGACCTTCCGGGTTCTGAACATTGCATCCAGGGTGGTCCTTCTCAAAGCCACCATTCAAGCAATTCCGATATATCCTTTATCAGTAATGGTTACCCCTAAAGGAATATGTAATAAACTTGTTGAAATTTATAGAAAATTTCTATGGGGAGGCCCAAAGCAACAGAAGAAATGGGCCCTCTGCTCGTGGAAGAGTATAACCAAGCCTAAAGGAAAAGGAGGCTTAGGGCTCAAAGATCCCTGGACCTTAAACCAAGTCATGGCTGCTAAATTAAGATGGAGGTGGATGCAAGGAGGCCTGGACTTATGGAAAGAAATATGGACTGTCAAATATAACATGCCTATATCTCCGGAAGAAATTCTTAGGGATCAAAATACTCCTCGGGGCTCGGATATCTGGAACCTATCCCTCCAAGGCAGAGACTTAGTTGACAAGCATATTTTCTGGGAAATTCGAGGAGGCCAGGTAGCTAGGTTTTGGGATGAAGATTGGCAGCAAAGAGGTAAAATGAGGAATATACCAGGCATTCAGGAAATTCACAGAGCAGGTGACGAGAGAGGCCTACAGAAAGTGAAAGATTATTGGAACGCTACAACGGAGAATGAGGAATGGAGGGATTGGAAACCCCTGGAGGAATGGCACAGGAATGCATCAAAAGAACAAAAATCTCTGTACAAGAAGGAAATGGATTCAAGAAAAATAAAAAAGCGGGATGGCAGAGACATCCTTCGCTGGGGTAGAGAAACAAAGGGGATATTCACAATTCAGGAAGCCTATGATCTAAAAATCCAAAGTGACCTAGGAGAAGAAGAACAAAACTGGCAAAAAATCTGGAAAACAAAGTGGTGGCAGAAGATCAAGATGTTTGCATGGCTGGTTGGCAGGAAACGAATCCTAACATGGGACAGAATCCAAAAAAGAGGCTTTTCAGGCCCAGCAAGATGCTACCTCTGTATTTTGGAAGAAGAAAACCAGGAACACCTACTTAACGGGTGCAGTGTGGCTCAATTTCAGTGGAAGCAAACGGAAACCCTTTTTGCTACAATTGTCAGAAACCAGCCGGATATTTTCCAAACTCTTAGCGAGTGGGGGGAAGGAAAATTCCACAGCAGAATAGTCAGAAGGGCCTGGAGTATAGCTGCAGGCTTCAATATCTGGAATTTGTGGAAGGAGCGCAATAGCCGCATTTTCAAAGGAAAGGCCTCTGGCCAGGAGGAAATATGGAAGAGAACATTAAAGCAAATCAAGGAAACCATCCTAGTGGAGAATTGGGCAGACGAAGACTGGAAAACCACAGACGCTGAGACAGAAATCCTTAAAAAGATTAACGTAGATCAGGGGATGATATACCAACAAGGTGCCAAACAAAATTATCAATTAGCAAATCAAAGCCGTGTGGTGTTCAGAAAACCACCGGAAGGTTTTATCAAACTAAACTGTGATGGTGCAGCAAAAGGAAATCCAGGACCAGCGGGTTTTGGAGGAATTTTCAGAAATACAGAAGGAACGACTCAATGGATCTATGCAGAGCATGGCGGAACAATGTCCAATAATGAGGCTGAGTTCATGGCAGTTCACCAAGGCCTCAAAATTGCCAAAAGAAACGGATACAAAAAGTTGGAAATTGAAGGTGACTCCACCATGGTAATTAACGCAATCAGACAATTAATCCAGGGGAAGAGTTGGGAGAAAGTGGTAAAAAGTTGGCGTAGTGCTAGTACAGTCCGAGAAATAGGAGATATGCTAACTGGTATTGATGTCACTCTCACGTCGCACGTCAGACGAGAGGGAAATAAACCAGCGAACTGCTTAGCAAACTGGGGAAGCAACGAACGCAGGGCACCTATTGATGACAGTTGGACCAATCAGGAAGAGCTGGCAAGATGGGACGAGCTAAATCAGCTCATTCGAAAGGATAATGATGAAGCGAACCAGGGATAATTACTCCCCTGAGCGGAGAGGGCGAGGGAGGGAAAAATATCATCAGGAGGTCATTCGGAAAGGACAGAAAGGCGGCGTACTGTACACCCCGTCAGTAATAATAAATGAAAGTGTAGCAAGTCAGGTGAGCGGCCCGAACCAAAAAATGATTCACAAACCCAAGGAAAGCATTGTGGATATAAGTGACAATTGCAATCGAAAGCCCACGCATCATTTGAGCAAAGGAGAAAGAGAAGTTATAAGGAAGAAAGGAGGTAGCAGGCCCTGCAAAAGCAACCTGAGGAAAGTGACGAGGGAAGAGAAGCTCTGGAGAAGAGGCCCTACTCATCGTCTCCAGAGAGCAGATATGAGGAAGTCTCAAGCTAAAGAAGCCCAAGAGGGTAAGGTGGCAGCGGAAGGAAGGCAGGGTGATGGAGCCAGAACCAAATTTAAAATTGAAAACACGGAGGATAAGGAGGGCAGGCAGGTCAAAGTACCCAGTGGCAAGAAGGTTGAAACAGGGCAGAGCAGTAGAAGTAAGCAACGCGTTAAGGAAGGGGATGAAGGAAACCAGCCGACGAAAAAAAGGCACAGTTGCCCCCGCCAGACCACTAGCAAAGTCGAGAGCAACCGCAATCAGAAAAGGCACAAGTGTAGAAACAGATCTCTTAGCCAGACAGTGAAGGAGGCAGAACATGCATTCAATCTGGATTCAAATGCTCACATTAGGAACATTATGGACGCTATGGAGGAGAAGGTGTTGGAGGAGCCTTCCGACCCTGAAATGTATGAGTGGTCCCTTCAATTACCTGATCCGGGGCACACTCGGGGGAGGCTTTCCCTGTATCACCGGGCTCTCCACACCTACTGGGTTTTGAAGCACCTTCTGGCAAAGGCCATGGAACAAGTTGCTGCCGAAATGGTGGAAATGGCTCAGGACACGGTGGAGGCGAAGAAAGAGGCGGCAAATGCGGAGATGCTGGTAAAGCAACAGAATGAGCTCCTCAAAGAAATCAAGGCCATGCTGACGGAACAGAGGAAGGATCGCGTTAGTATCAATATTGACTGATGGCTTTCATAGCAGCGTTTTTGCCAGGTTTACCCCTTTTACCGATGCTTGTCGTTGCCCTGCGCTTTTGCATTTCTGTTGGGGCGCCCTTGAGGCAGAAGTTTAAAGGTGTTTCTTTTTGTTTGCTCTTTTGGTTGTCGATAAGTTTGAGGCGCTGTCCCCTGCTGGCCACCCCTGCGGCAGAAGGGTTAGTGTTTGTAATGTGTGCTTTCTTTGTATGGTGTTTACTATGTTATGTTCAGTGGCTCCTATCAGACTGAGAAGCAAACAGATGAGATCATGAATGATGTTTGTCGGTTTAGGATCCAACAGATCTGGTTTCCCTTCGGGGCAGATTGAGGATCCTCAGTTTTGTACTTATATTTCCCTGTAGATAATAAAATACCCCAGGTTACAAAAAAAAAAAATCTAGCAGTTGGGAATACATTATTATATTTTTTTGAGAGGGAAAAAACATTTAAAATGGTCATATATCTTTATTTAGAAAGTGGTTGAAGTAATTAACAAATAAAAATGATTTATTAATCACTTTGTGAGAATTAAGAAAGAAATAATTATTATATGGTGGTTTAATAATTATCTTATAAGGAAAATATGCAATAAATAAGGAATAATAAATAAATAGCTATTTATTTAAATATTCCAAGACGATTAAGTCAAAATTAATCAAGAAATAATTATCAAATAATGATTTAATAATTATTTCTAGAGAAAATTAAATAAATAATGATTTATTCAATTATTCTCATGGGATTTTTGAATTTTAATGATAAATAATGCAGGGAAAATGATTTACTAAATTATTTCCCATGGTGAAGGTGAATTTACTATGGTAAAATTAATCCTACATGGTGTATTTTGACCGACCTAGGAAGAAATGGCTAGATGATCATTTTTTGGGTGATAACACCATGGTTATCTAGGAAATGTTAAGGCAAGGATGAAACCACTCTCAAACCCATCAAAACCCATGCCAATGACATCAAATGAACCAAATAAACAAATGCATGTACCATGCATTCACACATCAGCTAGGAGATCACACATGCAACCTGTTACTTACAAAATCCTCCTACTGAAGTCGCTAATCCAACCTTCTTCTTGCTTTCCTTGTTTGTCCTTTTCCTTTCCTTTGCTTTCTTGCTTTCTCTTCTTGGCGTTCTTCTCTCTCTCTCTCTCTATGAAACTAATTCTTCACCTTCCATTTCTCCTGTTTTCCTTTATTTCATAAATAAATTTATGTTAATGCTTCTTTGCCTTTGTCAATGTCTTTGCTAATTTTCTTAGCCATTAATAAACCGAAAGTGATGCATTGCATTGCCCAACATTTAGCTTGGAATATGTGTCCCATGATGTTGGTCTTCATTTTCCTTTTTTAACCTTTATTACATGAATTTTAACCCAAAGCTATTACAAACCCCTCCCCCTTAGAGGAACACCGTCCTTGATGTTCTATGACACTTATAACCAACAAACTCCTGAAAACAAAACATAATGCCCTTGGAGCTTTATAGCATAGCTCAATATAGTATTTACAATGAACAACACATGAAAACCATGACCAAAATGTCAGATTACAATCATATCGCTTATTGGATCTTTATAGCATAACTTATCACAACATCTACAAAAATATCCATATATACATATACATATACCAAACAAACTAATTTGCTTAAACCAATAAATAATAAAGGATATAAAGCCCAAATCTGATCAGCCATCTCCCATGTAGCTTCATCAGGCCCTAAGTGCTTCTACTGCACTTTAACTTTCTCTATTGCTAAGTTTCAAAGCATGAGTTGTTTGCGTTGCAATATGCATTATGGTTATGGCTGGAATTCTCCCTCTGGTCCCACCTACAATACAGATTAGTCAATCACATGATCAACATCCTGGATGTTGTAGTTGGATCTTTCCAGGTTAGAAAAAAAAAGCTCCTTTAAACAAATCCATGGAACAATTGAAAACAATATGTTGAGTCTTTAAATTGCTTGCTTCCTTGTAAGAAAATACAATATTTTGGTCAAATCCTGCGATATTATAGGACAAAATTTTTATAATTTTGTTTTTAAAATTTTGGCAAAGTTTTTATGAGTTTATTACATTCTCGATTTGTACAAAAAATATTGGGATTTTTTCCAAAATGGTTCTTTTATTAGAATATTGGGGCTTCCTTTATTTAAAATAAAAGGATTAGGCTCGAAGCTCCCAATATCTGGGCTTTCATTCCATGGGGTATGCAGTTTCGTAACCGTCAATCATAATTTACCTTACAAACAACCTCAACACACAAGGTGATAAACCATGGCAGTGCTCAGACAAAGCATCAAAGGAGGAGCCCACAAGAAGCTACAATAAATTCCACATCATGTTGGGAAAATGCATTTGAAATGGTTATTATAAAAATTTATACAACGTTATCCTCCCACAAATATGGGATATTGGTTTCAAAGTAAGCACATACAAGGAGACGATGTCATAATAGAAAATGTGTAAGCGTTGAACCAAACTCACTGACAAAAAAATATATTGTTTGAAAAGCACAAAGAAAGGGAAATTTAAAAACCAACCAAAGAGCTTAATTGAAAAGTATTAAGGTAATATATGCTTGAGATATACGTTGACAATTGTACGGATGATGCTCTACGTAATTTCTTTTTGAAGCAAGATTTCAAGAGGGTTGAAGTTTATATTACAAACCACTAAATTGGATGTATTACTAGTATAATGAAGTGGAATGGCATTATGATTTTTGAGATTTGGAGTCAATATTTATGTTAGTTGGTGATAGGGGAATTGTCAATACTCATTTTCACATGACCTTGCAAGCCCCTTGCAAAAATTCGTAGGGTACTGACAACTATGGGAGCACCGTGGAAGAATGTCATCTTCAAGCGAGAGTATGGCACAATTTTAGGAAATCAACAGCATAAAAGGAGTTTTCTAAATTACATGCACTCAAATCGAACTCGATCCTTATGATGGGTTTCCCAGTTTATATAATAGCCCCAAGTTAAAAATCCATGTAATAAAGTTAATAAAGGAAAAATAAGACCATGTTCATGGGACACACATTCCAAGTTGAATGTTGGGAAAAACATCCTAGTGGGTGTTCATTTAGTTTATTATGGCTTGGGGAAATTGGCAAAGGAAATGGAAAAGGCTTTGAAAAAGGAAAGAGGCATTAACTGACATTTTATTTATGAAAATATTGGAAAATAGGAGAATGGAAATTGATGAAATTAGAGGTCTCGTTAATAAAAATTATTTTGAGGATCAATTCACAACTTTTGACAATTAACCTTTTGCCAGTTCAATTTTGGAGCTCTCTCTCTCTCTCCCTCCCTCTCTTTCTGTGTCTCTCTCTCATACTCTTGCACACTTAGAGTATTCTCAGAGCATTCTAGCATTGGAGAAAGGAAGGAAAATGAAGGACAAGGAGGAAAAGGGAAGCAAAGATCAAGCAAGGAAGCGCTAGATCAAGTTGCTACATTGAGATTACTTGCAGGTATCAAGTTTCATGCATGATTTCCTTGCTAGTTCTGGCCTGCATGGTATATACATGTATGTATTTGGTTCTCTTGTTGTCATTAACATGGGTTTTGTCACGTGAGATAGTTATTTTTTGCCTTACCTTGCCATTTCCGGATAGTCATGGTGTGATGGACTTCTTTTACTTGGTTGAGATGAATTGTTGAATGGTTTTGAAACTGAGTGAGGTGGTCTTAGGAAAATTCCCAACAACCTAGGAATCTCTTGATTGGTAAATGGTGAGATAGATGGTAAATACTGAGCATGGAGATAGGAAAATTCCTCACGGTTTAGGTGGAGAGATCTAGAGGAATCTATGCTTGTTTAGGGCCTAGTGATCCCTTCACTAGTATATGATAGGATTGTGGAAAAGCCTAGTAGTGTATGTTTATTGTTTGGGCCTAGGAATCCCTTGAGCGGTAATGGCAGGATACACAGTAAAGTCTAGTTGTATATATAAGGGTTTCAGACCTAGGAATCCCTGGTTGGTTTTGTTATGAGTCTCACATTCATGCTTGGAATATGGCACATGGGTGATTAGCTGAAAGAAATATTTGGTTAATCTAATCTATGGTTAAGTGGTATGTGGAATTCCCAGACTTGGTTGAATTTTGTATTTGTTAATAATATCTCTTTTTCCTTGTCTTTCATGAGTAAATGTATTTGTTACTATGTGAGTTTGATGGTTGTTCTATCATTGTTATTATTATGGTTATATGCTAGTTATAAGCACGGTTTTATGACAGGCTTGCATTATGGATCTCATCATGATTTGGCTAGTAAATTAAATGTTAATGAATGTATACCTAATAGATTATAATGCAATTATTATGTGAGAGCATCAAACCTTCTTACTGATTCTCAGATAAGTATGAGACCCATATGTTCAGATGTGTATTTATGACCCGTAGATTTCATGTTCATCACGTGTTTGAAAGAATGTTTGTCATGGTTAGGCCTAGTTAGATCAAGTTCTTTTCTATGTTTTGTATGGAAGGATTTCCTCCTATGTCATTTATTATTTCTAAGAGTTTCAATAAGTTATGGGCAGTGGTCTAAAGACTAACCCTGAAAAAGTGTCTCAAATCTAGTGGTCATAGACATAGAACTAAGTGAAAAAGACTGTAGTCACTCCCTTACAGGATTGTGCATGTGATTAGAGGATTATAGTTGAATTCCAACAGTGTTGTGCCAATGTCTGGGGGTCCAAGACACAAAAACAGGGGTTTAACTCAGAGTCTAGGCACCTAGAAGGGTGGTTTAGCCCTTGGGGGTCCTGCAGCACCCGTGGGAGGTCAACAAGGTTTTGATTTTGTGGATTCCACTTCCTTAAGGTGATCTAGGAGATTGAATCATATCATACTAACTCTTCATCACATGTTCACCCCAATAGGCTAGTTAACTTGGTAAATGTGGGAGAAGGGGTGTTATAGAGTGGTATCAAAGTATGGCTCAACACTTGGAATGGATGGGTGGAAGGTGTTTGTCATGCATGCATGAAGGTTGTATATTTGTTTGTTATGTATGCATGGTGATTTTCATTGTTACAGTCGTGTTGTCATATATAAGTTGATGACATTGTTGTTGGGATGCATTTGTCATGAATGCATGTCAGCCAGATATGTGTTTGCTATACATGTCAATGTCTATATGTTGTTATGCATACATTAGGTCTAGTTGTTGTTATAGTTGTGACATCATGCATGTTAATTGGGATGATGATTGAGATGATGTTTATATACTATTATGATTATGATTATACAAGTATTATGCTAATCTAGTAGATCTTGCAGATGAGATATGCTCCCCTGAACTATACTAAGGTATGTTGGTTATGTTTATGTTTGGTTTATTTGACATGATATACTTGCAGGAAGAAGAAGATCAAAGATGACAAGAAAAATGGTGGACTATAGTTCATGTGATTCTCCCTATAAATTAGATGAGCAACATGGCGATGAGTACCCCCTCATATAGCTGACACTTTGAGAATTTTGAAGGCATAAATAAGGAGTTGCAAAGTAGATAATGACAAAATCATTCTGTCATGAGAGAGACTTGCCAAGGCATAGGAGAAACAAGCAGAGGTCAATGTATTTATTCTTCAAAGTTTGTCATACTTGCAAAGATAAGGACTGCTTAGGATCAGTCATGGGCAAGAGGATAGGACTATTGGAGCATATGGCAGCATATCTCATGATGGGCATAGTTTGGACATGGATGACACTGCCAGGGATGTCAGATTCTTCGATACAACTGACAGGAGAGGCAGTGGACATGGGATTTATTCTGGTTTTGGTTCAGGCAGGTACCATGGTCATCTTTGCTATCATCCTTACAACAGGAGTGATAGGGAATATTTTTCAGATGAGTTCAAGAAAGCCAAGCCAACTACATTTGATGGAGAAATGAAGAATTCATAGGATGTAGAAGCTTGGTTATTGGGGATGAAAAAGTTCTTTAGATTTCATGAGTACTCAATGAACATGAAGGCCAAAATAACTACTTTCAGTCTTAAAGGAAAAGCATACATTTGGTGGGAAGGTGTAAAGAACATTAGAGACATCCAGGAAGAGGAGTTGACTTGGAGTGAGTTCGAGACACTTTTCAGGAAGAAGTATATATCTGAGAGATACTATGATGACAGGGAAAAGGCGTTCTATGAGGTAAAGATGGGATCTATGACTGATGAGGAGTAGAATATTCTTCAATTTGTTGGTATATGTGCCTTATCTTAAGGAGGAGAAAGAAAATATTCATAGAGTCATCAGTGGGTTGACGATATCATTCAAGGACAAAATCAAGTTTGATGAGACTAGATCATTGGAGGAAGCCATCACAAATTTGAATCATTGTTATGAGCAATCAAAGAACAGGTATGAATTTAAACAGGGTCAGAATGGTAATGATAAAATAGGGGGAAGTGGAAGAAAAGTGGAATAAGGAGAGAGGAAAACCACATGATATAAATAACAAGGAGAATGTAGCATCGCACAAGAGGTTCAATGCAACTAACAGAGGATAGGGACTTCAATATGAGGAGAAAAACAAGGGTGATGGTAGGAAACCTTAACAATATTAAAATTGTGGTAATGATCATCATATGAGAGATTTTCCACAGTACCAGGGTGGTAGACCGTATATCTACAATGCTAAGGAGGAACAGAAAATGGGGGATGTTGGACAGAGTATTCCTCAAATTTATGCAACATTGGATAATAGGTAGGAGGATCACTAGACATCCATTATCGAGATGGATGGTAAGATTTTTTATTAAGTTGTTTCTATTTTGATTGACCTTGGATCTAATTATATTTATGTTAACCTTAAACTGGTGGATAAGTGTGGTTTGAATAAATAAGTGCATGCAAAATATTGGTTAGTGCAGCTAGATACATGTAATAAGAAAATATTTCAGCACTGGGTAAGAGCTTGTGCATTTGAGTTGAATGGTATGCCTACATCAACACACTTGAATGTACTTCTGTTGGGATCATATAGTATGATTTTTGGGATGGATTGGTTGTACTTTCACAAGACCAAAGTAGATTTTTATAACAAGGCTATTGAGTGCTTGGATGACAATGGAGAATAAAGAATATTATAGGGTAAGAAGAAAGCTACATCAGTTAGGATGGTGACAGCTATGCATGAAAAGCACAATTGCAAGAAAAGGTGTGTGTTATTTGCAGTGCATATTTCCAGTGATAAAGGTAAGGATGTTGAGGATGCGAAAGTATTCAAGAAGTATCCAGTCTTGCAGTAGTTTCAAGATGTATTTCCACATAGATTTTAGAGTTGTTGCCTCATAGGGAAGTGGACTTCTCTATTGATTTGGTAGCAGGGGAAGCACCAACATCAAGGCACCTCACAGGATGAGCACTCCATAGTTAGTGGAATTTAAGTTGCAGCTGAAGGAAATGCTTGACAAGAGATACATTAGGCCAAGTGTATCGCCTTATTGTGCACTAGTATTGTCTGTAAAGAAGAAGGATCGTACTCTCAAGTTATGCATTGATTATAGGCAGTTGAACAAGGTAACCATCAAGAACAGGTATCTGTTGCCAAGGATTGATGATTTGTTTGACAAGTTGAAGGGAGCATCAATGCTCTCAAAGATTGACTTGAGATCGGGATACCATCAGGTATGCATCAAATAAGAGGACATCTACAAGACTGCTTTCTGTACCAAGTATGGGCATTATGAATTTGTTGTAGTTCCTTTCGGTTTGACTAACGCTCCAACTACTTTTATGTGCTTGATGAATAATGTATTGTGTCCTTATCTGAACAAGTTTGTGATTGTATTCGTTGATGATATATTGATATATTCTTAGAATGAGGAAGAGCATGTCGAACACGTAATAGTAGTATTGAGATTTCTAAGAGAGCATCGGTTGTGTGCCAAGCTTAATAAATGCAATTTCTTTCAAACATAGGTACATTACTTGGGACATTTTTTCCAAGGAAGGCATAGCAGTGGATTCGGAAAAGATAAGGATGGGCATCTCCTAGGAATGTGGATGAGGTAAGATCGTTTATGGGGTTAGCAGGTTACTACAGGAGGTTCATTAGGAACTTGCAGATTGCATATCCTATCACATCATTGCAGTGAAAAGGGAAGAAATTTGCATGGATAGAGGAATGTGTAGCAACTTTTGAGCAGTTGAAACAGTTTTTTACAAATGCTCTAGTTCTAAATATTACAAATCCGAATAAAGAGTTTATGGTGTGTGCAGATGCTTGTAAAAGAGGACTTGGTGGAGTCCTAATGAAGGAGGGAAAGGTGGTATGTTACAAATCAAGGACTAAATGAGCACGAGCATAATTATGTGACACATGATTTTGAGTTGGCAGTGATCATTCATGCATTGAAGATATGGAGGCACTATCTTCTTGGTAGGAGGTTTGTATTGATGAGCGATCAGACTGGATTGAGATACTTGTTTGACCAATTGAATCTAGATGTCAGGCAAGCAAGATGGTTGGCCACGATCAGTGAGTTCGACTTTGAGATCAAGTACATTGAAGGGAAAAAGAACATGGTTGTAGATGCTCTTAGCAGAAGTGTATATGTAAATCATATAGTAGCTATGACTTCATATGGAACGTATTTACAAGATCAAATCTTACAAGAAGGACAATGGGATGATAGGTATATGGAGCTTATGCATAGGTTACAACAACAGGGTACAGGTGATCAGGATGTGGACTATCATCTCATAGCAGATGGTTTGGCCAGATTTAGGGAGATGATCTATGTGTCAGACAAAAGTGAACTTAAGAAGCTCATCTTGACGTAAGTTAACGCTAAGCCATATTCAGGTCATCTAGGATATCAGAAGACATTGACAATGGTGAATAAGTTTTACTATTGGCCGAATCTAAAGAAGGAAATGGCAGAGTTTTGTGGCTAGATGTTTGGATTGTCAACAAGTAAAAGTAGAGTGTAAGCATCTAGGTGTTCTACTACAATCTATTATGATTCCATAGTGGAAATGGGAGGTCATTTCCATGGATATCATTACAAGTTTGTTGAGGACGTCTAGCCAGCATGATTCTATTATGCTTGCAGTTGACAGGTTGGCAAAGTTCGTGCACTTCATTCCAGTGAAGTCTACTTATTCAATTAATGAGGTAGCATAGGTCTTCATCAAATATATAGTGAGATTCCATGGTGTTTCAAAGAAGATTGTGTCACACAGAGATGCTAAGTTCACTTCCAGGTTTTGGAAGGATTTATTTGTAGGATTGGGTACAAAGTTGGCCTTAAACACAACTTATCAACCGTATACAGATGAACAAACATAGAGTGTGTTAGGTCCCTATACTACTAGTGTAGCCTGTTATTGTTAGTAGTGCAACCCCCTTATTGTATTGTTGTGCCCATGTAGTCCCCATGTTAGGTCCCTATAGTACTAGTGTAGCCCCTTATTGTTATTAGTGCAACCCCCTTATTGTATTGTTGTGCTAATGCAGTGTCCATATTGTTATTATTGTGCCCCATATAAGTCCACTTTTTGTATTGTTACGCCCTTACATTATTATTGTTATGTCGACTCTGATTATATTGCGACCCCTTAGACTCCTATATATAAAAAAGAGGTCTTGTTATTTGTATCATCAAAGAATTGTTTATTTGTGTAATTTAAAGGAGGTTTCCCCCTCAAAGAGGCTTATTTTGAAGCCACTGATCTGTTTATTCTTCTATTTTGTGAGTTGGTTTTATAACATTTGGTAACAGAGCTTTGGATTCTATGGTTTTGCTACTTCAAATTGGTCATCATGGACTTTTCACTATAAAAAATTTCTACGAAGCTTTAGAAGCTGAAATTAAAACCCATTTAATTCAAAATCTTGATGAACCTCATGACCGAATTTCAGATCTTTTCTTGTTATATTTTCAGAGATATGAACTGAGGAAATTAGGGTTTTTGCAGGCTCCTGAATTCCATCTCAAACAGATGAACTTGGGAAAATCGTCATAACTTTCTCTCTGAGCATCAGTTTAAAATTTCATAAAACGTGACAGAAAGAGGACAAAATATATCTTTTTAGGTATCATTTTCAAGGTCGAAGGTCGAAACATTAGCACATGGCACGTAATACACGTTCTCTCTACCATTCTATAATCAAGTCATCGTGGGAGATTGGGCATAAATATTTCTTGGAGAATCCAATCTCGATAATACTTGTGGGGTTGGAAAGAGAACTCAAATAGATACTACAAGTAGAAATGTCAAAATTAGAGATCCAAAATTACAGAGTTACATTCATTTAAATATCGATCTCCTAAAAGCAAGAAAAAGAATGACTCGAATCAAGAAAATAGAAACACCTAGTAAGCAAAATTGGATCGATGATTTGAAGAATGTGATCGAAGCTAAGATAAATAGTTTTATCTATGCCATGAAAGCTAATATCAATGGTATAGAATCAGATTTGAGGAAAGGCATGGAATATTTGAAGAAAGACATAGAAGGATTGAAGGAAGGTGGGACAAATATGCTACGAGAAAGACTTCCTAGTGGTGAAAAGGTAGTAGAGGAAACTCATGATTAGAAAAAAGGAAATTTTAATCATGATCTCGTAGAATCTAGCATTGGTTTGAAGACCCACCATGTTTCAAATATCTATACGAGGAAGTTTGATGGCAAGGATCTCGTAACATGGATACTACAGATGGAGAAATAATTTGATCTCCATAATGTGCAAAACACACAAAATGTACGTATTGCAACTTTATACTTAGAACCCAATCAATTTTCATGGTATCAATCGCTTTGCTCTCGTAAACAAATTTCCACTTGGACCATTTTTATGGAGGAAATGATAGCACATTATGAGGATACAAAGAGAAACACCTTCTTTAGCCAATTGATAAATCTCAAACAAAAGGGTTCAATGGCAGAGTACATTGAGGACTTCCAAAAATTGAATATAAGGGTTAGTGATATTCCAAAGGAGCATAAAATTGATGTCTTCATAGGGAATTTAAATTATAACATCGAACATGAAGTTCGCCTTTAGGAACCTGATTCATTGGAGAAGGCATTTAGGGTGGCCAAAAAAGTCGAAAGCAAAATTATGGAAACAAGGAAGTCTGCCACTCACAACTATAAAGATGGAAGTGTTGTTGCTCCTAGCCTTCCACAACCTACAAGGTTGACACCACAACAATTGGAAGAAAAAAGAGAAAAAGGGCTTTGTTATAGTTGTGATAGAAAATACACTAAAGGTCATAAGTGTGTTAAGAAGAAATTAATTTACATAGATGGGGAAAAGGAGGAAGAAAATGAACAAGAAACATCAAAAGAAGAAGATATACACCAAGAACCAACCCCAGAGAAAGAAGAAATGAATCTGACCATATCTTGTAGTCCGTTGGCAAGAATTACCACTCCTCAAACTCTCAAGATAAAAGTACATATCAAGAAGAAAAAGGTTCAAACATTGAAAGATCACATCGAGCATCAACAACAAGTTCTCCAACTTTTTTAGGATAACCTCACTTTGGCGCATAATCGAATGAAACAATAGGCATATCAACATCGCAGCGAAAGAAGTTTCGATGTAGGTAACGAAGTATTTTTACGGCTACAACCATACAAACAAAGGTCCCTCAAGCAAGTAAGAAGGACATCAAATTATCACCAAAGTATTATGGTCCTTACAAGTTGTTGCAAAATATTGGTATTATGGCATACAAATTGGAGCTTCCTGCATCTTCCTGAGTGCACCCAGTTTTCTATGTTTCATGCTTAAATAAGGTTATAGGTGACAAGCTCCCACTTCAGACAATATTCTCAGAACTTGATGAGGAAGGAAAAATCATATTGGAACCTGAAGCAGTCATGAAAACAAGAACCCGACAGCTATGAAATCAATCAATTTTAGAGTATCTCATCAAGTGGAAGAACTTAATCGATGAAGATTTCACATGGGAGGATGAGAATTTTATGCATAAGCATCTAGGACTACTCAAACATTGAGGACAACACTTTTTGAAGGATAGGGGCATGTTAGGTCCTTATACTACTAGTGTATCCCCTTATTGTTATTAGTGCAACCCCCTAATTGTATTGTTGTGTCCACATAGTCCCCATGTTAGGTCCCTATACTACTAGTGTAGCCCCTTATTGTTATTAGTGCAACCCCCTTATTGTATTTTTGTGCCCATGTAGTCCCCATATTGTTATTATTGTGCCCCAAAGAAGCCCACTATTGTTATTGTTGTGCCCTTACATTATTATTGTTATGTCAACTCTGATTATATTATGACTTCTTAGACTCCTATATATAGAAAGGAGGTCTTGTCATTTGTATCATCGAAGAATTGTTCATTTATGTAATGTAAAGGAGGTTCCCCCCTCGAAGAGGCTTATTTTGAAGTTGTTGATCTATTTCTTCTTCTATTTTGTGAGTTGGTTTCATAACAGAGGGTCAACATGATACTAGAGGATATGTTGATGATGTATGTTATGCATTAGCAGTGGAAGTGGGAAAAGTATCTTCGATTAGTAGAGTTTCCTTACAACAATGGGTATCAAGAGTCAAAGAGGATGAGTCTGTATGAGACACTCTATGGTAGGAGTTGTAATACTCCCATTAGTTGGAGTGATCCAATGAACAGGGTATTGATAGGACCAAACATATTGGAAAAGATGAAATAAGAAATGTAGGTTATCAAACAAAATCTAAAGGCATCACATGACAGGCAAAAGAGTTACGCAGATCAACACATGGTGTTTAAGGAGTTTCAGTTTGGGGAACATGTGTACTTGCGCATCAAGCCTAAGAAGAACTCTTTGAGGATTCAGTCATATGCGAATCTAGTACCTTGATATTTTGGCCTTTCGAGATCCTTGAGAGGATTGGACCTATGGCCTATAGACTTGCACTGCCTCTGACAGTGAAAGTCCTTGATATTTTCGATGTTTAGTTGCTTAAAAGATATGTAAAGGATGTTGATCATGTTATTGATTGGTCTATATTCCAGGTGGAGCCAGAAGGAGAATTCCAGCCGTAACCTCAGTGCATTTTGCAGAGAAATATTCTCATGCTCCGAAACCGAGCAATTGAGTAGGTTAAAGTGCAGTGGAAGCACTTTAGGCCCGATGAAGCTACATGGGAGATGAATGATCATACGCAGACTATGTATCTTTCATTGTTTCTTGGTTGAGGAAAGTATTTTTGGTATATGTATATATGTATATGGATGTAAATAAATCCATAAGTTTTGTTATAAAGCTCTAATAAGCACTATGGTTGTCATGTTGTTATGTTTGTCATCTTGGTGTTTCTTATTCAGCATGTTGTTCATTGTAAATACTACATCAAGCTAAGTTATAAACACTCATGGGTAGTCTGTTTTGGTTTTCAATGGTTTTGTTGGTTGTACGTGTCATTGAACCTCGAGGACGTTGTCCTCCTAAGGGGGAGGGGTCTATAACAAGCCCAGGTTAAAAATCCATGTAATAAAGTTAATAAACGAAAAATAAGACCAAGGTCATGGGACACACATTCCAAGATGAATATTGGGAAAAACATCTCATTAGGTGTTCATTTGGTTTATTATGGCTAGGGGAAACTGGTAAAGACAATGGCAAAGACTTTGAAAAGGGAAGAGGTATTAATTGGTATTTTATTTATGAAAATAATGGAAAATAGGAGAAAAGGTAGGTGAATGGTCACAGGTTGCATGTGAGGAGAAAATTGAAGGAAAAATAATGGAAATTGATGAAATTAGAGATCTTATTAATAAAAACATTTATGAGGATCAGTTCACAGCTTTTGACAATTAACCTTTTGTTAGTTCAGTTTTGGAGCTCTCTTGTTATTCTCTCTCTCTCTCTCTCTCTCTCATACTCTTGCACACTTAGAGTATTCTTGGAGCATTCTAACATTGGAGAAAGGAAGGAAAAGGGAAGCACAAATGAATAAAGGAAGGGTTGGATCAAGCGGCTACAACGTGATTACTTGCAGGTATTGAGTTGCATGTACGATTTCCTTGCTATTTTTGGCATGCATGGTATATGCATGTATGTATTTGGTTCTCCTATTGTTATTGGCATGGAGTTTTCTAGGTGATACAGTTGTTTTCAGCCTTTCCTTGCCATTTCTGGATATTCATGGTTTGAAGGGGTTCTTTTAATTGGTTGAGCTAGATAGCTAGATGGTTTCAAAACTAAGTAGGGTGGTCTCAAGAAAATTCCCAAAGGCCTAGGAATCCCTTGACCGGTAAATGGCAGGATACACTGTAAAAACTGATGGTGGAGACAGGCAAATTCCTCACGGTTTAGGTGGAGAGATCCAGAGGCATCCATGCTTGTTTAAGGCCTAGTGATACCTTCACTGTATATGGTGGGATTGTGAAAAATCTTGGTAGTGTATGTTTATTGTTTAGGCCTAAGAATCCCTTGGCCGGTAATGATGGGATACATGTTGGAAATAATACTGAGAGGGGGGGTGAATCAGGATTAGAAAATCAAACACTTTTTCATTTTCATGCTCAGATTAATATACGCTACTTCAGTTAAGGATATCCGCGTATATACGCAACTGTGTGAAATGCAACTAGCGTACATCCAGTAAATTTATGATTCAGTTAGTTGATCTTCAAGGAGTGCATCAGAACATTATTAACCATATGAATAGTAAACGGGTGCAGTAAAACAGAACAGATCATCACACATAAGGAGCACACATGAACACCATGATATAAGGTGCAAACCCAATGTGGGTGAAAACCACCTACTGCAATTCGTCTCTATCTTCCTTTAATAAGAAACTTCTTTTTACAATATTTATGTACTGTTTTAGTCTTATACCAGTACGCAGGCTTCTACCTGCAGAAGGCTACAACCTTCCCTCATTCTCTAGTTTCTCCTAGAAGGGAGCTACAACCCCCTCAGCTCTTGTACTAGTCAATCCATTTACTAGTACGTAGGCGCCAGCCTACTGAAGGCTCCAACCTTCGCTCGTTTTCCAGTTGCTCCTGGAAGGGAGCTACAACCCCCTAGTTGTTGTACTAGCTGATATTTTTACTAGTACATAGGCACCGGCCTACGGAAGGCTATGATCTTCTTTCTTCCTCCAGGGACCACGTTTCATAAATTTTCATACTGGATACTCCTGAAACACAACACCATAATTTGAAGGCCACGTTTCATCCAATTTTCATACTGGACCCATCAATAACATTGAAGCACAAAATTAATCATCACTGCAATACACCCATCAACTACACCTACATCATCAATCTCTGAATCACCTAATACTGAAACACTGAAACCCTGTCAACAACACAGTCACCAGAACACAAAACAGCAAAACTCTGCAACAATAACCAGATCCAATTGCAACTTCAAATATACTTTATATGCTACTATGAAGAACCAAACCAGCGTACATACGCGCTTTCACCAAAGCCAATCCGCGTACATATCTACAAATATTTACTCATAATTTTGCAGCTGTTCCAGACATCAGTCATACCCAGATCATAACATTCATATAATAAAATATGCGTCAACAATTCAGATCTATTCTATCCATAATTAAACCATATAATGATAAACATTCCAAGCCTTAAGATCTCGATCCATCGTTCATCATCATCCACATGAGTGCATCCTTAGTTCAGATCAAGCAAAGCATCACAAAACCATCACCAGCATATTAGATATTCATCACTTCCTCACTTGCTCACTGCCTTCTTGGCCTAATGATCTTCTCCTCATATAGGTTTAGGCCTCTCTTAATACCATGGTCCAAAACCATGTAGGACCAATACCTTGGACCCAATACTTGGGATCAACACTTCGGACCAAATACCACGGACCAAAACTTAGTTTTCCAACATGCACGCGCCTTTCCTTCTGTGAAGTTGCGTGTGTACGTATACACGTCTTATGTTCTGATCATCCGCGTGTATACACACTTTCCTCAAGGTTAACCTGCATATACCTCTCCCTTGACCTGTTGTACTATGATCTGTCATCTGATTGAGTTGCCACCTGTACCATACCTCTAAGTGAGTTGCCATCAAGAACAACACCTGTATCATAATGCCAACAATCTCCCCCTTTGGACTTAATGGCAACCACCACACCAAGTCACTCTCCCCCTTTGACATCAAGGGCAAAGGGCGGACCAAGATATTCTCTTCTTTGATATACATTCTGTTGTCCATGCTCCCCCTGAAGTTTCTGATTGAGCTCCCCCTTTGTACATGCCAAGATGTACCAATCTGTCCATGCTCCCCCTAAGCACATGCAAGGTCTACAAAAGCATAACATGACTCTATTTAAAGACTCATACATACATCAATCTCCCAACCCAGTGGGGAAACACCATTTTTGACTCAAACACAAGAACCATTACATCATCCATCCCATGCATAGTGGGGTAACAAGATACATCATATGACTCACAAAGACGAAGGACCTAAACAAGACCATGATAGTTATCAGCATCTGTCATACACTATATGATCTGCACTATAAGCATCTTATCATGCAATCCATTCTCTTGGTCAATCAACAATCAGTAGTAAGATATGTCAATAAGCATCATCACCAAGGACTTCTAACCATAATGCCAACAATGCATTATGTGAAACATATGCTCCCCCTGAGCCTTTGCCAACCATCATATACTACGACATAACCATTTCCTGAGCTTGTTCTACTGCTTTTCTTCAAAGCTCCATATACGCGACTGTCCAACGTCTAACTCGCGTATATACGCGACTTGTCTTCATGATACCTGCATATGAGATTTAGAACACTGATGTTCCACACTTTCATCTTCCTCTGAGTCTGTCATGTCTGTGTACTCTGTTATGCCACATCTTTCTGGCTGTACTTCCTTTTTCTTCCATATCTTCAACTGTGATGATGTTTTCTCCTTTTGGTATGGTGCCCAAAATCTTCTCCTACATTCCTTTGCTATGTGTCCAAGCTTGTTACATGCATAACATCTTACATGTTTCATAATCCTTCTGTAGCAGTCAATGGCTTTGTGACCAAAAATATTTCAAGCAAAACAATATCCCTTAAAGTATCTCGAACGTGATGATTTTTCTGTGTGACGGTCTTGAACCATTCTACTTCTGCATCTGGCTACAGCATGTCCAAGATTATGACATACATAACATTCAACATTATTCATCGAAGGAAGTAATCGTCTATCACTTCCACAATTAGGAGCAAAAGATTTTCTTTGATAAATTTATTTCCTTGGCTGTTGTCCTCTCATCTCCTTGTTGATCATTTTAGATTTCTCATTAGAGTTCCTTGCCTCACCTTGTGAGCTAGATTCAACTTCAATAGATTCATAAAAACCAAGACCAGTTTTGATAGCAGGCGATCTTTGACTACCAAGAATTTCATCCAAAGTCTTACTACTGTCTTGAAATCGTAATAGTTTATCCTTTTCTTCTAATTTAACTTTCAAGATATTTACCTCAACCTGATGTTGTTCTTCCTTTTCCAGACATTGCTTCTTCAAAATTTCTTCTGACTTTCTTCCTTCTTCCACTTGTTGCTTTAGTTTGAGAATCTCTTTTTCTTGTTCTTCATTTAGCTCCTACATTATTTGACAAACTCTGAAGGTACATTCCAGCTGAGCTTTTAAACTAATAATTTCTTCTTTGAGTGCACTCTCCCTTTTGCTAAGTAGCTATTGTTGATATATGATTTTATTTGATGCTTCATTTGCTTGTTCATCTTCAATCTGAGGTGATTCAGGATCTGAATACTTGCTTCCACTCAACGGCAGGCTGTCATTGTTCCTTTGAGTTGTCTTCTTCTTTTGACGCACTTTCTTTCCCATCGTTCTATGGATCTTCTTCAAGCGATCAAGCTTCTAGTAAAGGACCTGCTCTGATACCAATTGTTGGAAATAATACTGAGAGGGGAGGGGGTGAATCAGTATTAGCAAATCAAAAACTTTTTCATTTTCATACTCAGATTAATATACACTACTTTAGTTAAGGATATCTGCGTATATACGCAACCGTGTTAAATGCAACTAGCGTACATCCAGTAAACTTATGATTTAGTTAGTTGATCTTCAATGAGTGCATCAAAACATTATTAACCATATGAACAGTAAACAGGTGCAGTAAAACAGAACAGATCATCACACATAAGGAGCACACATGAACACCATGATATAAGGTGGAAACCCAATGTGGGTGAAAACCACCTGCTGTAATTTGTCTCTATCTTCCTTTAATAAGAAACTTCTTTTTACAATATTTATGTACTAGTGCAGTCTTATACCAGTACGTAGGCTTCTACCTGAAGAAGGCTACAACCTTCTCTTGTTCTCCAGTTTCTCTTGGAAGGGAGCTACAACCCCCTTAGCTCTTGTGTTAGTTGATCCATTTACTAGTACGTAGGTGCCGACCTACTAAAGGCTCCAACCTTCACTCATTTTCCAGTTGCTCCTGGAAGGGAGCTACAACCCCCTGGCTGTTGTACTGGCCGATATTTTTACCAGTATGTAGGCGCCAGCCTACGGAAGGCTACGATCTTCTTTCTTCCTCCAGGGACCATGTTTCATAAATTTTCATACTGGATACTCCTGAAGCACAACACCATAATCTGAAGGCCACATTTCATCCAATTTTCATATTGGACCCATCAACAACATTGAAGCACAAAATTAATCATCACTGCAATGCACCCATCAACTACACCTGCATCATCAATCTCTGAATCACACAATACTGAAACACTGAAACCCTATCAACAACACAGTCACCAGAACACAGAACAGACAACAGAACTCTGCAACAATAACCAGATCCAATTGCAACTTCAAATATAATGTATACACTACTATGAAGAACCAAACCAGCATACATACGTGCTTTCACCAAAGCCAACCCGCGTATATATCTGCAAATATTTACTCATAACTTTGCAGTTGTTCCAGACATCAGTCATACCCAGATCATAACATTCATACAATACAACATGCGTCAATAATTCAGATCTATTCTATCCATAATAAAACCGTATAATAATAAACATTCCAAGCCTTAAGATCCCGATCCATCGTTCATCATCATCCACATGAGTGCATCCTTAGTTCAAATCAAGAAAAGCATCACAACCCATAACCAACATATTAGATATTCATCACTTCCTCACTTGCTCACTGCCTTCTTGGCCTAATGATATTCTCCTTATATAGGTTTAGGCCTCTCTTAATACCATGGTCCAAAACCATTTAGGACCAATACCTCGGACCCAATACCTGGGGTCAACACTTCGGACCAAATACCACGGACCAAAACTTAGTTTTCCAACATGTACGCGCCTTTCCTTCTGTGAAGCTGCGTGTATGTATGCACGTCTTCTGTTCTCATCATCTGCATGTATACGCACTTTCATCAAGGTTAACCTGCATATACCTCTCTCTTGACCTGTTGTACTATGATCTGTCATCTGATTGAGTTTCCACATGTATCATACCTCTGAGTGAGTTGCCATCAAGGACAACCCCTGTATCATAATGCCAACAATACATGGTAAAGGTTGTTTGCATACAACTGGAGGGTTATAGTCGAATTCCAATAGTGTTATTCCAGTGTCTTGGGGTCCAAGACACAAAAACGGAGGTTTAACTTTGGGTCTGGGCACCTGGAAGGGTGGTTTAGCCCTTGGGGGTCCTATAGGACTTGAGGGAGGTCAATAAGGTTTTGTTTTTGTCGATTCCCCTTCCTTAAGGTGATATAGGAGGTTGAATCAAATCATAGCAACTCTTTGTCACATGTTTACCCCGGTAGGCCAGTTAACTTGGTTAAATGTGGGAGGAGGGTATTACGATTTAGTTGGAAATTCGTTCTCTGGATCTGTGAGGCTTTTGTATGTCGAACAAGATTTTTGGATCCAACAATATTTCCCATCCTTTTTTATCTTTGTTGCAGGAAGTTCATACCTTATACAATGAAGTCCCTCAATTATTTTCTAGCATCAAATTGGCAGACATCATCCAAATTTTAACATGGGAATATGATGTCGCTTAGATTTTTCTAGAGAATTTGAAATCATGGAGGTCGCTTTGATCAATCCTTTTAGCAGGCTTATGTGTCAAATAATAATATCATTGTAGAACTTGAGTGTGAGGATCGTCTCCACCATCAACAAGAAATAAGCTTGATCGACGACATATGATGAGGTGGATGATTGGGAATTGACTGGACTTGCTGGGGGGGAGACCATGCAGGTGTTGGTAGGGTGCAAAGGCAATGGAAAATTTTCAATTGGTAATTCTATCATGTGTGCAAAGACTTTAAGCCGCGTTCTCTTCTGTTGCAGTTACACTCAGTTATGAATTACAACAAGTCCAAATGAATGATGGTTGAAAAGTGAATGTGGTTGATACACCCGGTCTCTTTGACCCTATTGGCAATCCAAACTTTCCTAGAAAATAAAATGTCAAATGTATTGATCTTGCAAAGGATGGTCTCCATGGAGTTCTTTTTGAATTGTCCGTTAGAAATCGACTTACTACAGAAGAAGCAATTGCCTTAGAGAGTTAGAAATAGCCAATAAACATGGATGCAAGATCAATTTCTCTTAGGAATATTCTGAGGTTCGATCCAACTAAGAATGATAGCTTAGAAGGCTTGCATCGAAATGCAAGAGGTCCAGGTCCTATCACTTTCGATCATGACCATGTGTTGGACTTATGCAAGAAAAACAAATTACAATTAATCATTATGGCACATGAATGTGTAATGGACAATTTTGAATGCTTTGCTCAAGGTCATTTGATTACACTGTTTTTGTGACAATCCATTGTGAATGAGAGGTGCAATGAGAATATGAAGAAGCAAGAAAAGGACAGATAAGAGATAACTGGTCTCGGGGTTGCGTTGGTAATATTTATCCCATGATATATATATTATGATATATATATATATATATATTATATATATATATATTATATATATATATATATATACAGGAGAAACTTTGAGCCTTAAAGGCTGTGGTGAAGTCATGGGAATGAAGGAAGAAGGCACAACATAAAAAGGATTTAAAATGCATTAACGCAGCCTTGGAGTCACTCCTATCACTCATGTTAATTCACCTCCCATCGACTAAGGTTCGGGATAAAATACATGCATTGGAGCTCAAAAAGAAGCAAATCCTCCACCAAAGGGAATTGACTTGGCGACTAAAGAGCAGCACCATATGGATTTGTGAGGGTGATAAGAACACAAAATGTTTCCACCATTATGTAAACCATAGAAGGAAGGTTAATTCCATATGGGAGATTTCTGATGTTGATGGCAACTGTGTGTAGTCACAGCAGGAGATTGGCAGTAGAACATTTTGAATGGGCATATCGTAGCAGGGGTCTAGAATGCGAGGAGGAACAAGTGTAGGGGGTTAGTGAATATCCTTCAATGTTTGATGAGGAGGCCAACTCAGCATTATATAAGGTTGTTTCGAGGGAAGAAAATTTTCAGGTGCTGAAATCTCTTAAGGGGGACAAGAGCCCTGATCCAGATGGTTGGACGGTAGCACTGTTTACACATTTCTTTGACATATTCTAGGAAGATCTACTTGATATGGTGGAAGAATCTAGAAAGAGGGGATTTATACACCCTCACATAAACTCTACATATATTGCTCTCATCCCTAAGAAGGCATCCACAAGCTCGTTTTCTTATTATCAGTCTATCTCACTCTGCAATCTTATTTACAAGATTATCTCAAAAACTATTGCAACCAGGATTAAGAACATATTATCTAAGTACATATCTCCTGAACAGTTTGGTTTCTTACATAACATACAAATTAATGATGTGATGGCTATTGCTCATGAATGCTTACATACGATACATGTTAAAAAAATAAACGTTGTTGTAATGAAGGTAGATTTACAAAAGGCATACGATTTCCCTGATTGGGGATATCTACGGATGGTACTTCAAAAGGTCAGGATACAGGCCAGAGGAGCTCAATGGATAATGGCCTGTGTATCAGATGTCAGGTATGATGTTGTTATTAATGGATATCCTTCTCGTTTTTTGGGGCAAGGAGGGGACTTAGACAGGGGTGCTCATTTTAACCTTTGTTGTTCATTTTGACAATGGTTGGTCTCAGCTTACACATTAAAAAAGCTATGGCAAAGGGCCAATTTGATGCACTTTCTATAGGTAGACAAATTAAGATATCACACAGGTTCTTAGTCAATGATGTTTTGATTATAGGGATGATAGATAGATTTAAATGGCTCACATCATTTCATATCTTCACTAAATTTTGAAGAGCCACTGACCTCATTATGAATTTGCTGAAATCTACCATTTTATATGGTTCTAGTGATTTGAATGACATTGCCTATATTCAGAGAATCTTCGGGGAGGGTGTCGACTCTCTAACAATGGGCATGAAATACCTAGGCTATCATATAAAGCCTTGTTAATAGAGGAACAATGATTTGTTGTGGCTTGTTGATTGATTTTACAAGAAAATAATGGGGTGGGAATACTGGGAGGGCGTATTACTCTCACTTAGTCGGTGATCACTCAGCGAGGTGTATATTGGGCACACTTATATTGCCTTCCCCATTCTATAATCAAATCTCTGCATCATATTATGGCTCAATATATTTGGTCAGGGGCGTCACACAAATTTAAATATCACCTGGTAAAATTAGAGAACATAAAAGTACTTAAAAAGTTGGGTGAATGGGACGTATTGAACCTGCGATGATTCGGTTAGGCATTGTGGTTGAAGTCATTGTGGCGTGGTATATTTGGGGAAGGCACATGGGGTAAAGTTATTAGATATAAATATCTGAAGAACAAAGATTTTGTATATTGGATGTGTCAGGGGACCATTGGAATTTCCATGGGATCGACCATATGGCTCAGTTTGAATAAGAACAAAAAAGTTTTTCTTCAAAAATTTATGTTGGCAGTTTGGCACTGGACATCGGGTTATGATTGGCCTGGACTAGATTCTTAGTATGACCAGGGACTTGTGCATATCTATGGACTTAATACATGATTTTAATAGATGAGGTATTTTCTATTGGAATCAAGTCATCTGGTAATGGCTTGGACATGTCCCTATATGGAAAAGGGCCAGTGAACTAGGTTTGACAGGCCAGAATGCTCTCGAATGGGAACAAGTTAGGATCATGATGAAATCCATTGGAGTTTTCCAGGATGGTCTTGGGGATCATATCACATGGGCCGGTAAAATAAAGGAAGGAGAAGTTGAGGTGGAAGACACATACTACAACCTTTGCACACAGGAGCTACATAACACAGAGGTATGTTGGTTCTATAAATTTTGGCGCACTAAGTTGCTCACTAAGACCATTATGTTTCTTTGGCTTATTTGGAAGAATAAAAATATTACATGGGACAACCTACAAAAGAGAAAATGGAAGGGGTCGGGGATTTCTTATCTTTGTAGGAATGAGGGGGAGGACAATACTCATCTTTTCTTAAAGTGTCCTATTTCGGTCCAAATCTGGAGATATTTTGATGTACATATTGGTATACCTTTCATACAATATGATAATATCTTCGACTGTTTGTATTGGTGGAGTGAACAAAGTACCACATGGAGGCTGATTCCACTAGTGTTTTCTAGGAGATATGACGATGCGCAATCAAATTATATTTGATAAATGTAAGGTAAAAGATGCATTGGCGATGGAACGAATATCTAAATGGTTCAGTGGTGATTTTGTGCAAAGCAGAGCGCCCAAGGGAAAGACCTGTAGGAGATCTGTTCCAAGCATTATATATCCAGTGAGATATTTTGATGGGGTGACACAAAGAGGGCTTTGTGGATGTGGATTTTGGGTCAAAATTATAGAAGAGCAAGAATTTTGGGTTCAATGGGGTGCTGGTAGGGGCACAAATGTGAAGGCAGAAGCCAAGGCATTATGGGGCTTGCTTTGGTTCTCGACTTTTTTGGACATTCCCTCCATGCATATTTTTGGGGATTCTCGTATCATTATTGAACATGTACTGGGAAGGAACAATATACAATAATATACACTCCATGGATGGCTCTACTAGATTGGAAATCTTCATGTCACTTTTCAAGACTCATCTATCCGACATATTGGACGGGAATATAACCAAAATGTGGATCACATGTCCAAGCTGGGTCTATTGGATAAACCAAATGGTATGCACATCGAAATAAAGATGAGAGCATATACTATGGACGTTGGATGTCTACCACTGTCGGGATAACATATACACTTCCATGGGTTATAAACAAAGCAAAATAAATGTTGCATCCAGAAGAGAGAAGTTAAAATTTTGTGTCTTTTTTGTAAATTGCATATATTATTAGTAGATTACTTAGGAATTATGTTTCAGTAATACAAGCACATAGTTAGAAATAGTTTTAATTTTTATTACTTTTATAGGATTCAAATCCGTGGCACATATTTTGATATAAGTATAGATGAATATTTGTTCAATGTTTAAGTTATGCTTAATGTATATAATCAAAAATGAAAATGACGGCTATAGATGCCCATAATTCTTGGATCATGTACTGTTTTTTTATTTAATACCAAAACAATTTTTTTTCATGCTGAAAAAAAGAAAAGTACAGGGTTCAAGCTCATATTTTTACCAAATTTGCTTATTTGTTACGATTTCATATTGCTACTTATTTCGACAAGAAGTTACCTGGTCAGCTGAAGGGCGACTAAGCTATTAGGACGACCCATCAGGTTAATATGTGGAAAACTGAAGACTAAGAAGGATCAAAACCAAAGAAATTTAATGCGAAAGCTGGTGTCAAATAAATTATCTGGGAGGATGACCAGAGACTTGACCTTTGCTACTTAAAAAAGAGTAGTGACCACCATTTAAAGTTGAATTACTAGGTGGAAAGGCATTTAAATGATAAAGACTTTGTCTTTTTAATCAACAGTCCATAGTGTTTATATCTGAATCCAATGGGATCCCGGTAGGACGAAATGCACGAACAATAAGATTGGGAGAGGTCTCGATGGGCGTTTTCCTTAAACTGCCCAATGAAGAAATCAACGATCTACATTTGTCTCGACAACACTGCTAGTCCTTTCCAGAACCCACTTGGAGTGGTCCTGAGAGCAATATACGGCTTTTGAAGAGCCATTTGTGCTTTTGTCAGCGTGTAGGTGGAGACTAGCCCCTGAGACTAGCACCTGGGACCTGCATTCCAACTCTTATGAGAGCCAACGCACCTCCAATTTGGCTTCACGTAGCATCCAAAATAATAGCCATGGACCCACACTCACTTAGCACTCACTTCAACATGATTACTTAAAATTGAAAGCATCTAGTTGTTACTGAAGGACCTTATAACTTATTCAAAAATACATTGACCCTTGCATTAATGTACTGTTGACTAAATTTTTTAAACAATATATTAGGAGTAGTCTAACGAGCCCAAAAGTGGTTGGAATCCTAGCAAAAAAATTTCAAAAAATCTTGTAGAAATAGTGTCTAAATCGTGTTTTTGATGGTGGAAATGGATTCAACACCATCAAAAAGGTCTAGAACACCTAAAATTTTGAAGTTTAACAACTATAACTTGGATTTACGAAAATCCTTGCCGGATTTTCTCTCAGCACCATCAAAAACGTCTAGAACACCTAAAATTTTGAAGTTTAACAACTATAACTTGGATTTACGAAAATCCTTGCCAGATTTTTTCTAAATATAACTGGAATTTCCATAACTTTTTAAACTACAGCATCTAAAATTAACATTACAACATAAAACTATTTTTTTCCATTATTAAATTTTATTTATTTAAATTTTTGATTGTGCAGAGAAATTAGAATCTTATTGGGTAATCATTAGCAGTACGAACTTGAATTAATTAAAGAATTCATTACACTTTATGCTCTTTCACGGTAAATGATGACATAATGTATTAGGGTACCGATGTTTTGATATCTGATGTTTCCTTAACTGTCTAAAGGTTTTATAATCCATATGCTAGGAGATTTTTGCAAAGAATTCATTACACTTTATGCTCTTTCACGGTAAATGATGACATAATGTATTAGGGTACCGATGTTTTGATATCTGATGTTTCCTTAACTGTCTAAAGGTTTTATTATCCATATGCTAGGAGATTTTTGGGTTTTTATTTTCAGGTCCTTTCATCTAGCTGATCTCTTCCCGGAAGTCAGTTTAAAAATCTTCTTATCCTGGCAATGGACGTAGAGGCTCCTCTGATCTAGTTTTTATATTCAAGAACTTTTCCGATATATGCTGATATATGTTCTTCTGATATATTGGAGTATATGTTTGTGAGTAATATATGCTGATATATGTTCTTCTGATATATCGGAGTATATGTCTGTGAGTAATATATTTTGAACATTTGCATATTCCGAAGCAATACATATATATAAAGATATTTATGTACCATGTAAACTCTTTTATATCTTTTTATATAAATAATATTAAGCTTTTTCTGCCCTGGAAAAAAAAATGGAAAAAAAAATGTATTAGGGTACCGTTCTGTCTAAATTGACACGCGATGCGGTGGTAGCTTTACATCCCTTCAATGCACCGCAAAAATCATCGAAGCCTCCAGGGATGGGACAGCACGACCGCAAGGAAGCAATATCCATCGATCAAAAGTGGAGATACCGTCTGCTTTGCAAGTTTTTTCTTCGTTTGCCAATTTGTGGATCTCTGCGCTGCAAGTTTGTGAGTTCTGAACCGCAGATTCATGGGTTTACGAGCTGCAAATTTGGGGATTTTGTGTTGCAAAACCGTGGTCATGTGAAGCCACGAATTCTTGTGGGATTTTGAGCTGCAATTTTGCGGGCCGTTGGAGCTGCAAAGTCGTGGGTCTGTGGAGCTATGGATTCTTGGGTTTATGAGCTGCAAATTCGTGAATTCTGGAGCTGAACAAATGATGTATTCTGGACCTGTAAAAGCGAGGGTTCTAGCGCTCGAAAATTTGTGAGATTCAGAGTTGAAAAATTGTAGGTCTGAGAGCGGAAAATCTGTGGGCCTTTGGGCAGTTTCTGAGATTGTTGTGCTGTTTCGACGAGATATTCTGACACCCATTTTTCACCAAATTTCAAGTAAATTCGTGACCTTATTCTTCAACAACGGCAAGTTCCTTCTACTAATTTAAGTCAAAACAAAGCATGGAACACCGATGGGTCATTTCCTTTACTATTGATGTTGATGTTAGGTTCTTTTATATAGTTTTTATTATAAATTAATAAAAATTAAATCAATAATTTATGATAAATTAATAAAAATTAAATCAATAAAAATAATTTATGTACTAAATTATTATGATATTGGAAAAAGAAATGATGGATACATAATATCGTCGAATTTCTTATTTGATGTTTTATTTTAATTAACCAATTTATATTTGCAAATTAGAATTAAAATATTTTTTAAATATTTTGTAACTCTTTAACTAATTCTTGAAATTCAAAAATAGTGTTTTACCTTTTATAAAACTACACCATTTTCAAATATAATATAAAGAATTTCAAATAAAACTTAAATTTTGAGATACTATGTTATCAATTATCTAATCTCAATTTATATATTGTAAATAAAACTTATATTGATCATCAAATAAGAAATAAACTTATAGTTTATAGTCCATCTTAAAAGCATATATTCAATGTTAAACAACTATACTAGAGTTATGCATGGAAAATAAAGTTGTATTAATACCTTACAATTTTTGGAAATGTAATAGAATTAAGTTAATCATGATTTTAATTTGAGAGTTCCAAGTGTACCAAACACAAATAACGTGCCCCTAGATGTGAATGTGATAGGAAATTTAGAAATTCAAAGCGATGTGTTTGATAGATTTAGGCATAGTTGCGGGGGAGCGCTCACCCTCCACTCCCCCCCCCCCCCGCGCGATCCCGCTCCCAATTCGCGTTCCGCGCGGGAGCGACTTGGGAGCGGGTCGGGAGCGCACTCACTAAAAAAAAATTCGCTCCCTGCCTTTTCGGGAGTGTTTTGCCTTTTTTGCATTTTTTTTTTGTAGTAATATTAGAAATGTAATTTTTTTGAAAGAAACAAATAATTTTTTAGTGGGCCAACTTAATGATCAAGTCTAGGCCCTAGTATTGATATGCTATTCATGGTAATGTTAAATTCTTAAAGTAAAAGTGACATTCTCCTTAATTTTCATTTTCATCATTTTACTTAAATTTTTAACATTACCATGAAAT
>APFE030856058.1:13818-33942 GCA_000404065.3 Pinus taeda | reverse complement strand
ATCAAAATATAAAAAATATATATATTATATAAAAAACGCTCTGGGATTCGCTCCCAAACCGGGAGCTTCTGAAAATGTTGCTCCTGCTCCCAAGTAACATTGGATTTAGGAAAATTAACTTCAATAATAAATATGCAGGCAAGTAAAACTATGATCTTGATAAACTATTAATCAAATCTTCATTTCGTTATTGTTTTTACTTTAATTTAACTATATTTAAACTAAGCAGCAATTGAAATATGGCAGAGGGTTCATACATTTCAAAGTTCAATAATTAAACTAAGCGGCAAGGAACGCTAGCTATGCGGCCTTGTTATAATTGTGTTGAGTGAAATTTGTAAATTTTATAATAGCGGCAGGGTTTGGGCCCATATGAAATGTTATATATATATATATATATCAAATTTCTTATAAAGCTGTTAAGAAATAGTTTTTAAATGTTTAGAGTAAGGTTTGTAACTAATTCAAGAATTAGTGTTGAAGCTAATTCTTGAACATTTAGTCGAGAAGAAAATATAAAAATTAGAAAGGACCAATCAATGGGGGTTCGAAGTCTTGAATTCTGGTTTGTCAGGAAGACAATGCAATGAAGAAATCTCTCATGAACTCAGTGATAGAAGTCAATTTTATTCTAGTAGTAGGTATAGTTGCAAGCATTGTTTTCTTTGTTATATGTGTTATTTCATTTCTGTTTCCTCTTTGGAATGGCATATGATGCAATTATAGGTTGTTTCAATTTAGACTCATGAATTTACTTTTTTGTACTCATGTGCTTTAAATTATAAACCCTTAATGAGTGCTCCACGTTCCAAAAATTCAATCACACTTTCCTTTTTTGTTCACATTTCTCTCTATAGGATTGAGACGCAAATTCTTAATTGCCTATGCTGAAACCCTGTCTCCTTTACTTTCTTCTACACCATATCTTTAATTCAAGGCCTTTGCAACACTCATTGTTTTTAGCCATTCTAATTCTAAGGCTATATCCTGAATTAGATAATTGATTGCAGCGTTCATGGCTTGTCCCTTCGACCACTAATTTTAACAAATTTCATCAATCTTTAGATGTCCCAGGCACTGGTTCCTTGCAGCCAAGAACTGTCTCTAGGGAATCAACATTAAATTTGGCGATGTTGCTGGGGAATAGATTAGAAAAAATTTCCTTGGGTTTCATAAAAATTTGGAGTTGATTCTTGAAGGTAACAAGACTTAGCAGTTGGCTATATATCTTCTCCTATCTACTTCACCTTTGGTTTTCTTTTCTTAGGTTTTAGAATGGTAATCCCCACGTTCTTTTTTGATAAGTTCATTCCAAGAAAAGAAGAATTAATTGAGCTGCAAACAAACCCTCAAAGGTCATATTTTGTATATTTTACTAGTGCTCCATTTTTTTATACTTATCTTTCAGATGAGGGTTTTGGTTGTTCACAAGATTCTCCTATCTATGATAATTGCAATTCATAGGAGGAAGACTCTATTGCAGATTTCCAAGAAGATTTGCTTACAGGAAAATGGCAAGAAGATGACTAGCAACAAACTTTTTAGGAAGAGCCCATGGTGGAAGAACCAAGTAGTCATTGTGCCTGCCCAATGCAAGAAAACACATCTAAGAAGGTCATTCAAGAAAGGGAGGCAACTCCCAATTTTTCTCATCAATTTTATGATCCAATAGTTGACTATATGGTAGCCTTCTTTGGACAACGATTATAAATTCTAGGGTATGTATCAATTTTTTTGTCTAAAAAAATTATATTATGCATGCATGTATTAATTACCGAATTCCTCAAGCATAAAGGCATAAGGTACAACACTCAGAGGTTGAATTGGTACCACCAAAAGGTGGATTTCATTTGAGTGAATTCAGTCTTGTTTATAGGTAGGACATGTGCACAAATAAGCTTAGGTGTTGAGCATTATATTTTCAGTCACAATTTTTTCAGTTCATCTTTATAGTTGGTGAGTAAGGGAAGCAGTTCCAGTTCAAATCAGTCTTGAGGGATTTTAGACTTCAGTTTTCAGACTTGAGGTTTGACTCCATTCCCAACAGAGGCTACTGGTTTGTGGTTCTCAGCGCTTTGCAGGTAAAGCACTGTCCCCAATAGGAGCCAATATGTTGTAGTTGGATCTTTCCAGGTAAAAAATAAAGGCTCCTTCAAACAAAGCCATGGAATGTTTGAAAAGAAGATGTTGAGTCTTTAAATTGTTTGTTTCCATGTAAGAAAATACAAGATTATGGTTAGAGCCAGTGATATTATAGGACAAAATTTTTTAAATTTTGGCAAAGATTTTATGAGCATTATTACGCTCTTGATTTGTACAAAAAAATATTGGGCTTTTTGCCAAAATGGTTCTTTTATTAGAATATTGTGGCTTCCTTTGATTCAAAAAAGAGGATTTAGCTCAAAGGCCCCAGTATCTAGGTTTTCATTCCATTGGGTATACACTTTCATAAACCATTAATCATAATTTGCCTTACAAACAAGATCGACACACAAACTGACAAACCAAGGCAACACTTAGACAAAGCATCAAGGAGGAGCCCACAAGAAGACATAATAAATTCCACATCATGTAAGGAAAATGAGTGTGAAATGGTTATTATAAAAACTTATACAATGTTATCCTCCCACAAATCTGGGATATTGGTTTCAAAGTAAGCACATACAAGGCGTCGATGTCATAATAATGATTGAAATTTTAACGTCCACGAGACTAGCTATAGTCTATGAGACCAATAGCTTCCTTGATTTTTTCCTTTTGCAATTCAATCCTCTTATTATTCAAATTAATGATGAGCTAACCCAACCTTCTAATAGCCCCCTCACTGAAAAGACAATGCTAAGGAACCGATGTTAACATACTGTTGTAACTGTCTCTGATGTCTCTGAAAGCATCACATTCCAAAATCAAATGTTTTTCTGATTCCACTGCCCCATAAGTAAAAATGTACACACCTGCTTTTCCCAAGCTTCTTTAGGTCTTTTTCACCGACCTGTTTCGCACCATAATCAATGCGAGTTAGTTCTTAATTGAGCAATAAGAATCATTGCTCTCCATGGAATGCTAGCTTCAATGTACTATTTTTCTACCCAACTCTTTTCCCCATATATGCTTACGAAACTTCTCCATAACATAACTCTTCAAATCCTTGCTATTTGTGGGACATGCATTGATGTAAATATTCCATTTTTGCATCCATTTGTTGTTTTGTCTCATCCATGATTTCTTTTTCGCTCATTCTTTCGTTGAAGATAACTTTAGGCCATATACCTTCTCCCATTTTCTCAATTCTCTAAAGACACCTTATGAGACACACCATAGCAATTGCTTCGATGGAAGTTGCTCCCATTTCACTCAACATTATCTCATAAGAAACCAAACTTTTTATTTTAAACTTGCTCATGATCAAGTGCTTTTGGATTTTCTCAATTTGCTTCCATTTTGAGATAGGAATGTTGCTAGCCTACAATTCACACCCATATAATATTACCGGACAAATTAGGAGCCCAAAAAGCACTTTAATTGTTTTCCAATCCCATAACTCTCTCTCTCTACCTTTGTTTTGAAGAGCATATAATGCTTTCCACCCTCGTAAAATTCTCTTTTTTCTGTAGTGCTCCCAATTAAGCTTCTTGTTGAAACCAATCCCGAGGTACTTGTATTTATTTACTTCTTCAAGAATGTTTCCTTCAAAGAAGAACGTATGTTGGCTCTGTGTCTTTTCATTTGAGAAAATCATTATTTTGGTCTTGCTGGTATTGACTTGCATCCCCACTACTTTATAAAAATGCTCAAGGGCACATAGGTGCATCTGCAATCCCTGGGATGATTTAGAAATCAATACAAGGTCATCAACATATAAAAAAAGCTTTTACTCCCCCAACCAAACACCATCCCCACCTTGTAGATTTAGCCACTCTTCCAATTTATCAATATATAAACCAAAAAGAGTAGGGGATAAATGACAACCTTGCTTGACTCTGATGTCACTTATAAAGCTTTCTGAAAGTCCTGTTGAAGTTCTAATTTTGATTTTCAACTTTTCATAAAGCCTATGGACAACAACTCTATAAAACAAAGGAATTTCAAGTTTTTCCATTCTACTCCACAACTAATCTCTAGGGACCGTGTCAAATGCTTTTTTGAAGTCAACAAAGCAGCGAAATACTTCTTCTTTGCATTCCCAAACCTTTTCAATAATGTGTCTCAACATGATACTATGATTTACTATAAAATGCTTCGGCCTAAAACTTGCTTTCCCTTTTGCCCTTTTTTTTTGACTTCCGCCCACTTAGTGATTCTATTTTCCACTATGTTGCTGAAGAACTTTGCAAACAAAGGATTGATCATAATGGTTCTATAGTTGGAAGGATTATTAATGTCTCCACTTTTAAAAGAGGCATGGTAGACTGGTTGCCTAATCTCTTGGGAATCCTTGTCGAATGACATTGTTGAATATTTCCATGATAAGCTATGCAAGAATGTTCATTCCACACTTTAGATATTATGGTTGAAGTTCAACCAAGTCCTTTACCTTTCCTAATTTCAACATCTTATATCTTGTCTCTAATGGAAAGGGTGTAAACACTAACCAAACTCACTGACAAAACACTACACTGTTTGAAAATCACAAAGAAAGGCCGATTTAAAAACCAACAGAAGAGCTTAATTGAAAAATATCAAGGTAATATATTCTTGAGATATACATTGACAATCATGCGGATGATGCTTTACGTAGCGCCATTTTGAAGCAGGATTCCAAGGGGGCAGAAGTTTGTATTACAATCCATTAAATTGGGCGTATTACTGGTATAATTAAGGGGAATGGCATTTGTATCGTTGATATTTGGAGTCAATATTTAAGTCGGTCGGTGATAGGGGAATTGTCCATACTCATTTTCACATGACCTTGCAAGCCCATTGTAGAAATTCGTAGGGTACTGAGAGCTATGGGAGCCCCGTGGAAGAATGTTATCTTCAAGCGAGAGTCTGTCACAGTTTCAGGGAATCATTTTTTTTTTTGCAGAAAGAAAAAAGCAATAAGTTTCAGGGAATCGTCACCATAAAAGGAGTTTGCTCAATTCCATGCAACCAGACCGAGCTCAGTTCTTATGATGGGTTTCCGAGTTTAGTTGGAAATTCGTTTTCTAGCGCTGTGAGGTTTTTGTACGTCGAACAAGATTTCTGGATCCAACGATATTTCCCATTCTTTGTTAACTTTGTTGCAGGAAGTTCTTTATCTTGTACAGTGAAGTCCCTTAATTCTTTTCTAGCATCGAATTGGCAAACACTGTCCAAATTTTAACACAGGAATATGATGTTGCTTAGATTTTGCTAGAAAATTTCAAATCATGGAGGCCACGTTGATCAATCCCTTTGGCAGGCTTATGTGTTGAATAATAACTTAAGCATGGGGATAGTCTCCACCATCAACAGGGAGTAAGTTGGATTATCTCGAAAAAGAGTTACCTGGTCAGCCTAGGGCGACTGAGCGACTGGGACGATGCATCAGGTTAATATGCAGCAAACTGAAGACTAAGAAGGATCACATCTGAAGAAATTTAATGTGAAAGCTGGTGTCAAATAAATTATCTAGAGGATGACCAGAGGCTTGACCTTTGCTACTTTGAGTTGTGACCACCATTTAAAGTTCAATTAATAGGTGGAGAGACATTTAAATGATGGAGGCTTTATATTTTTAATCAATGATCCATGGTGTTTATGCCTGAATCCAATGGGATCTCGGAAGGACGAAATGCTCGAACGATAAGATTTGGAGACGTCTTTAAGGTCGGTTTTCTCAAACTTTCCAACTGGTTTTCTCAAACTTTCCAACTAAGAAATCAATGGTATACATTTGTTTTGACAACATCACTAGGGGAGAGATCTCTAATGTTGCGCAGGGACCACTGATTGATATAGTACTGGTCTCACCAAACTACAAAAAATTGAGAGATATGCAACAAATATTTAAACAAAAATAAATAACATTAAGTGCAAATATGTTTTAATTTATGTTCAAAATTTACCAGTACATTGATTGGGCCCACAACTCTCCATAAATAGTATCTTAATACTTAAGAGTACAAATCATATTGACCTAACTAGAAAATAGATAAAATCATAAATCCTTTCAAAATGGTCTATTCCAGAAGTACATAGTAGCAATCACTTGAACCCCCACTCATCAGAACTGGAGCTATGTAGTCCAAATAAATATCCATACTTACACAGAACTGGAGCTATGTAGTCCAAATAAAAGTGAATGTATGTCAGCCATAACTGCTATGTTGTTCAACATTTAAATCCACTGTGTTCAATAAATGACATCCAACCCAATAACATTTAAACCCACTGCGTTCAATAAATGACACCCAACCCATTCTATTTCTCATTACAACAAATCAAAGCACATGTTCAATAAATGACACCCAACCCATTCTATTTCTCATTAAAACAGATCAAAGCACATGGATCAACAAATAACAAATTCCCAACTATTGGATCACATCCAATCTAGATCACATATTCAAAATGAATCCATTGCAATCCATGTCCATCCTTACCACCAATTAAATTCAAATGCAAAAAACTATAAAGAAGTTCAACCACTGCTGAAGTTGCATGTTATGCATTCAAACTATTCACCAGCCTTGGAGACAAACTATCACAAAACATTTGATAGTATATTCAGATTAGTTATTTCAATTACAACACATTTTTCTTACAGTTCTATTTTCATTTCTCACAGGTTTTATTTCAATTCTTACAGTTTCATTTTCATTAAAATATATATTTTTTCTATTTTTCTATATTTTTAATCATTTTAAAGTTGATTGGAAAATATGACACAACCATAATGAAGAGTATTGAATAGTATGCCTAGCTACAAATGAAAAAGAACATAACCTATGAGACATTAATCTTGTGCTGAATATTTGAATGAAATGTTATGTCTTCCTCATAAAATTCTGAAGTATTACAATTACACTGAACTTGGTCAATTAATGTGCTCATCATTCCCTTCAATATGTTCTCAGGTTGGTTATGGTAACTTAGACCATTACTGTTGGCAGAGGCTAGAATATATGAAAACACCAAGACAAGCCTACAATATTGACACTAGAAATCTTGAATCAAATCTTGCAGGAGAAACTTTTTCGCTAAGGCAGTCAATCATCCCTCACACAAAAGATTTTATATAGATAGGAAGACTCGAAAGTCACTCCCTCGACTCTAAGCAACTAAGGTATCTAACAAATGTCTTTTCCTCGTGTATCTCCGCACTCTTTCAATCTTTGTTTTCGAACAACTCATCTTTGCAAGCGATTTCTCAATCAATTGAAAATCATATATCCCCATCACATATTTGCAATAATCCACAATACCCATAGGATCTCTATCATCCACTTATGCACTAAAAGCATCCTCATTAGAAGAAGCACTCGGGCCTCTCACTCTGACATCACACTGTTGGTGAAGACACTTGGTTGAAGTCTCTCGATGTTTCTCAAGATTAGGAGAAGACCCAACTTCTCCTACCCAACCTACAAATTGACTCATACTGTCAATTTAAGATGCTCATGTAGGCATATCCACCTTCTCCATTTCTTGTTGATCATGATATAGGGTTGTCCCCTTATCAAACTTATGTAACTGAGGATCTATCTCATACAACACAACTGTGAATACCATTGAATGATATTCCACACTACTCTCCTTCACCATTGGCACTATCTGAGCTCCATGGTCTCTAATGATAAAAAGTTTATCCTTCTCCAATAAAGGAAACTTTTATGTTGTCCTCATAAAATCCAAGCCCAAAATCATCGCATAATCTTCCAACAATATAACTCTCAAATACATCCTACCAAACACATGAGCCCACTCCCATCATTGCATCCTTGAGAATACCAAATGTTGACCTCATCTTAGAGTTCATTACTGTGTAGGAAAACATCATTCCCTTCTATATTTTCTCAGTTGGTTATGGTAACTCAGACCATTGCTGTTGGCAGAGGCTAGAATATATGAAAAAACCAAGACAAGCCTACAATATTGACACTAGAAATTCTGGATCAAATCTTGCAGGAGAAAATTCTACTACAATGGAAGTTTCTTATTACTCAAAAGTTATTTTCAACTTGAAAGCAACATAAGGCAAACACTACTTGAACTACATGATCCTCCAATAGTATAAGTCTCAAATACATCCTACCAAACCATGAGCCCACTCTCATCAGTGCATCTTTGAGAATACCAAATGTCGACCTCATCTTAGAGTTCATTACTTTATAGGAAAACATCATTCCCTTCAATATGTTCTCAAGTTGGTTTTGGTAACTCAAACCATTGTTGTTGGCAGAGGCTAGAATACGTGAAAACACCAAGACAAACCTGCAATATTGACACTAGCAATCCTGGATCAAATCTTGCTAGAGAAACTTCTACTACAATGGAAGTTTCTTATTACTCAAAAGTTCTGTTCAACTTGAAAGCAACATAAGGCGAACACTACTTGAACTACATGATCCTCCAACAATATAACTCTCAAATACATCCTACCAAACACATGACCCCACTCCCATCAGTGCATCCTTGAGAATACCAAATGTTTACCTCATCTTAGAGTTCATTACTTTGTAGGCAAACAACCAATCCCTTCAATATGTTCTCAGGTTGGTTATAGTAACTTAGACCATTATTGTTGGCGGAGGCTAGAATATATGAGAGCACCAAGACAAGCTTGCAATATTGACACTAGCAATCCTGAATCAAATCTTGCAAGAGAAACTTCTACTACAATGGAGGTTTCTTATTACTCAAAAGTTCTTTTCAACTTGAAAGCAAAATAAGGCGAACACTACTTGAATTACATGATTGACAATGCAAGTCCACTTGGTGAGACAGTGTGGGCCATGAATGAATTCAATTGCGATAACAAACATGAGTCTAAACAAATTAATTCAAACAACAATAACTACCAGATCTTCTCATAGTACAAGAAGAAGGTGGAAATTGGCAGTAGTTTTCAAAGTACATTCCCTTTAATATGTTCTCAAGTTGGTAATGGTAACTTAGACCATTGTTGTTGGTAGAGGCTAGAATATATGAAAACACCAAGACAACCCTGAAATATTGACACTAGCAATTCTGGGATCAAATCTTACAGGATAAACTTCTACTACAATGGAAGTTTCTTATTACTCAAAAGTTCTTTTCAACTTGAAAGCAACATAAGACAAGCACTACTTGAACTAGATGATTGACAATGCAGGTCCACTTGGTGAGACAGTGTGGGCCATGAATGAATTTAATTGCGATAACGAACATGAGTCTAAACAAATTAATTTAAACAAAAGTAACTACCAGATATTCTCATAGTACCAGAAGAAGGTGGAAATCGACAGTAGTTTTCCAAGTACATTCCCTTCAATATGTTCTCGGTTTGGTTATGGTAACTCAGACCATTGTTGTTGGCAGAGGCTAGAATATATGAAAACACCAAGACAAGCCTTCAATATTGACACTAGAAATCATGGATCAAATCTTGCAGGAGAAACTTCTAATACAATGGAAGTTTCTTATTACACAAAAGTTCTTTTCAACTTGAAAGCAACATAAGGCAAACACTACTTGAACTGCATGATTGACAATGCAGGACCACTTGGTGATACAATGTGGGCCATGAAAGAATTCAATTGCAATAACAAACATGAGTCTAAAAAAATTAATTCAAACAACAATAACTACCAGAGCTTCTCATAGTACCAGAAGAAGGTGGAAATCGATAGTAGTTTTCCAAGTACAAATACAGTGATGGTATTTTAAGTGTAAAAACAAGTTATCAAAACAACAATCACTGATAATTTTGAAGACATATAACAAAATGATTATGTAGATTTGATTTTTCAAGGATACTAACATACATGTTGACAATTTCCTGTAATAAAGCAGAAGTATTTTTTCCTTGTATGAAATCATAATTTACAAATATTCTTAACTAAATGCTTGCAATAATTCTTTAGGTTGTTGCATCTATGGCAAGAGTTAGTTATGTTACTTGTACAAGGATAAGTGGCAGGAGAGTGACAAAGGGTGCCCAACTGCGATGCCCATCATTAGATGAGGACAGGACAGGTGATGTCAATGTCAAAAATGCCCCAAGGAACGTTGTTGAGGATGACCATGCGACTGAAGCTCATGTTGTCACACCATCACCCACAGAGCCACTGTCAACAACAGTCCAAGGGGCAAGTTCAACTAAAAAGATCAGCGCTATAAGAGGATGGAAAAAAGAATAAATTTTAGTTGCAATTGACGACATAGATTTTAATGGATGCTTAGTTTGAGCATTTGCAAAAAAGCCGTGGTATTCCTCCCTCATCAATACATTATTGGATTAATGGACTGACTCATACAAAACGTAGAGGGCCTCTTACAATTATGATTGATGAGGAGGAGGCCAAGGTGGTTGAGTGGTGTAAAGAGATGGCCTAATTGGGACATGGGCTATAGTTGATATGACTCAAATCCACAATTGCTCAGATCTATCAAGGGAGGCCAAACCCATTCAAAGATGGGTTTCCTGGTAAATTGTGGTGGGTTGAGTTTAAAAAAAGGCATCCATACCTTGTATTGCATACAGATGAGGGCCTTGACATAGACAGAGCATTAAATTTGTGCCATGCAGTTGTGTAAAAGTTTTATGACACTCTTTCTAGTGCTTACGATAAACATTCCTATGGAGCATACCATATATGGAACTGTGATGAAACAGGTTTATTGGCAAGGAGGAATTATGGCATGCAGGTAATTTCCAAGAGAGGGAGCCAAAATGTGCCAAATATTTTGCCTAAGAATAGGGAGTGGATAACTATTTTATGTTGTGTCAATGCATTTGGTACTTCAATCCCAGGATTTTATCTATTCAAAGGTAAAAATCAACTGAAAAACTATATACAGAACTATGAACCAATGGCTGCACATCCCCATGCAAGGATGGCTAAAGAACTGTTTTTAAGTTGGCTTTTTCAATTTGCTGCATCGGTACCAGGTGGCGTCTCACCTAATAACAGACACCCATTGATATTAGATGGCCATGGGAGCCACATGGTTGTACAAACAATTGAGAAAGAAAAAAATTTAGGCATCAACCTGTTGACATTGCCCGCTCATACCACCCAGAGATTGCAACCCCTTGATGTTAGGGTGTTTGGCCCTTTCAAGAACTATTTCAGGTCAGAGCATGCTGCATGGATGGCAAAGAATCCAAGGGCTGAGGTGAAAAGGTTCGAGCTAGAAGAGCTTGCAAGTAAAGCTTTTAAAAGGGCTCTAACACCATCAAATATCAAGGCTAGCTTTAGGAGGACAGGAATCTGGCCACTGAATTATGATTCTCTTATGCATGATACTGGTTGTAGCTTGGCATTTCATGTGGACTGTCAGGAAGAAGGGCATGTCCAAACAGGTGTTGAAGTGCAAGAAGTAGATGAACAAGATGATGTGGTTGCAACTGGTAATATGATTTCCCTCTCTCAAGGACAATTATATGATGAAGATGATGACACTGTATGTGAAACACAGTATAATCGTGAACAAATTCGTAGTAACATGGAGACCGTTCTACCAACTCAAGAACATGAAAATCCTATTGTTGATATTGTTAATGACATTGTTGAACATGCAGTTGACAATGACCAATTTACATTGCCAAGCCAAGTAACCCCACCATAATGGATGGCAGAAGCTATGATTAATATGAATGAACATAGTGTCTCAACAACCAATGAACAAAGCATGAACATGCCCTCACAACCAGAAAAATTGAACAGTGAAATTGTTCATTTTTTTGTGGACAATAAATCAATGGAAGAAGATGAAGCACATAATGAGGCATCAAACGAAGATAATGATATAGTTCAATCAGTTGTCTCAGATATTGAAAGGTAAGTACCAAGCAATGACATGCAGGTGGGAGGGGTGGAGAAGATACTTGTCTGATTCCTAAAGCTACCAGTAGAGAGAGTTTCAATGAAAAAAAAGCAAGGTACACCGGGTAGTCTTTGTTTAGGTTGAAGTTCACAGTTACTCACCTTAGAAGACTATATAAACCTGTTAGTTGAGTCTAAAAAAAGAAATTTGAAATGCAAGAATTAAAATGGAAAAAGAAGGATCTAGTCAAGGAGAAGAAGGCAACAAGGATTGTTGTAGCACAACGTCGAGTGGATGAAAAGCTTGAAAGAGATAAAGCAAGGCAAGTTAAGGACCAACAAAAACAAATGGCAACACAGGAAAAGGAATCAAGAAAGACACAATAAATTCTTGAAAAGGAACAAGGGATGATCAATATGGTTGACAATGATGCAAGCATAGTTGATGAAACCAGGATTATTTCAAACACATTGGACAATATTGTAGATAATACACCATTATTCCAAGACCTCATAAACATTCAAGTTCCTCACTATCAAACTGAGGGTTTATCCACTTGTCTTATTCCTACTAGAGGAGGTGTCGATTCTATGTATCCTCATTACACACCTCCACTTAATGCAGGGGTTAGTAGTGCAAATGTAAGGTATGGGTACTCAATTCTTCCATGGTTGGAAGGTGCAGATTAGACTCAATCATATGGCAGCAATCAACCATTTCCTAATCAACCCGTTTTAGGTAGGCCAAGCTACCTGCCTCAAGCAGGTAACTCAGGGAGTTTTGGTGCTCAAGATTCTCAAGGCCATAAAGAATAGGTGTGTCATATGTTTTTGGTTGTAACCACATTATGATGCAAATTTTGGATGGATTGTATCTTTTTCTTTTCACATAAAGATTTTGGCTTACAACCTAGGTTGTTTTATTTCATACTATTTGTGGCATTGTAACCAAAATCTATTTTAGAAGAAACATCTATAGTCTATTTTAATGTATAGATCTTACCTGAGAATCCAAATGGGATTTTCTATTATGCCTCTACACACCAAATAATTTACAATACATTTATAACTGAGTTGTAAATATGATGAAAAATGAGTGAATAATGAAATCTTGAACAAGTCACTTATTTTAATATGAAAATTACATAAAACAGTGAACAACAAAAGTACATAGCTATTAGTTTCATAGTCACAAAGAACCTAGCATTCCATACATCAACAAATATGTCAAAGAACCTAACATTCCATGCATCAACAAATATGGAGACATAGCAATAAAGAAGCTCCTCAATATGGCAAGTTACAAAAGGAAAACTCACTTCCAATTAAAACATAATACAAATGGGTAATGCACTCTTGGCATTGAATTTCCCTTATAACCCAATTTACTTCGAATCCAAACACAATTCAAGGTTTCTCTTACAAATCAATTACCTCCAATTCTGCCAACTATGGACATTGAATGACTCTTATAAATGAATATAAAATGAAAATGGGCTAGTAGACTATCCCACTATGAACATCAGTTTACCTTTTTAAATGAATGCACTTCCAATTAAAACACAATACAAATGGGCAATGCACTTCAGGCATTGAATTTCCCTTATAAACTAATATTCAATACATCAACAAATATGGAGACAGTGCAATAAAGAATCTCCTCAAGATGGCAATTTACAAAAGGACAACTTAGATCCATCTAATATAAACTTAGCAAGACAACAGACTAAATCTGACCAGAACCAAAACCATTTCCAAAATTACATAAAATCCATATTTCTCCACAAACCAGATGCCACAAAGGAATGAAACAACAATACACAAGTACATTCATTCCAACCCAAACATCTTTCAACTGTACATTTGTTCCAACCCAAACATCTTTCAACTGTACATTCGTTCCAACCCAAACATCTTTCAACTGTACATTCATTCCAACCCAAACATTGAGTGCAATTACATCTTTTAACTGTAAGTGAAGCGTAAAATGAATTTCACAGATTAATGCAGTCACTGCATTTAAAGTATTTGTCTAAGAATTTCTAATGTGAAACCTCTAAATGTGAAATCTCTACATATTATCACAGATTATATTCTAAACAATACATAAATGAAATAAAACACAATGCAAATGGGTTGGACTTCCCACTATGAGCATCAAAATACCTTTATAAATCAATGTACCTCCAATTAAAATATAATACAAATGGGTAATGCACTCTTGGCATTGAATTTCCCACATAACCCAATTTACTTCGAAACCAATCACAATGCAAGGTTGCTCTTACAAATAAATTTACCTCCAATTCTGCCAAATATGGACATTAAATGACTCTTATAAATGAATATAAAATACAATGGGATAGTAGACCAGCCCACTATGAGCATCAGTTTACCTTTTTAAATCAATGCACTTCCAATTAAAACACAAAACAAATGGGCAATGCACTCTAGGCATTGAATTTCCCTTATAAACCAACATTCAATACATCAACAAATATGGAGGTAGTGCAATAAAGAAGCTCCTCAAGATGGAAATTTACACAAGGACAACTTATATCCATATGATATAAACTCAATAAGACAACAAACTAAATCTAACTAGAACCAAAACCATTTCCAAAATGACATAAAATCTAGATTTCTCCACAAACGAGATGCCACAAAGGAATGAAACAAGAATACACAAGTACATTCATTCCAACCCAAACATATTTCAACTGCACATTCGTTCCAACCCAAAAATATTTCAACTGTAAATTCGTTCCAACCCAAACATAAAGTGCAATTACAGATTTTAACTGTAAGTGAATCGGAAAATGAATTTCACAGATTAATGCAGTCACTACATGTAAAGTATCTATCTAAGAAGTTCTAATGTGAAACCTCAGAATATGAAATCTATGCATATTATCACAGACTATATTCCAAACAATACATAAATGAATTGAAAAGCAATGCAAAGGGACTGGACTACCCATTATGAGCATAAAACACCTTTTTAAATCAAAGTACCTCCAATTAAAACATAATACAAATGGGTAACTCTCGGCATTGAATTTCCCTTATAACCCAATTTACTTCGAATCCAAACACAATGCAAGATTGCTCTTACAAATCAATTTACCTCCAATTCTGCCAACTATGGACATTGAATGACTCTTATAAATGAATATACAATGCAAATGGGCTAGTAGACCAACCCACTATGAGCATCAGTTTACCTTTTTAAATCAATGCACTTCCAATTAAAACATAATACAAATGGGCAATGCACTCCAGGCATTGAATTTCCCTTATAAACCAACATCCAATACATCAAAAAATGTGGCGACAGTGTGATGCAACCATATGGCTACCACACCCTAACACCTTATTGGGACTATTTCACCTTTATAAAGCTTTAAAGCTTCATCCCTCATATAGATATCGAAAGTGTACTCATATGCTTTTGCTTTAAGCTAGGACCAATTAAACTTATCAGGACTCCATAACACTATCGTAAGTGTTTTATTCCACTTTTTGCCTTAAAACCCCTGGCAACACTTTTATTTGAAATACACAGGAGTGCGGGAAATACACGGGAAACCCTGCTCCACAAAAATAACCGGATCTCAAATATTTATAATCCACTTCTATATATCGGTGAGCCCATCCTTTGGTCCATCACCTTCCTATTGCACACTCAGATCACTAATCCTCGATTAGCTGATCTCCACTGTTCAACACATCCTCTGATCCAATGGTCCACATTTACTCTGAACATTTAAATTGACGCGTCAATTCTCCATCGTCGATCTACGCATAGTGGATCTGACGGCTCACATCTTATTTCGGGTGGACAATTTATATGTGGATTAACTGCCCGATAAAGTGGTTTCCCTATTCACCCTCGCTGCTACGTGTTGAGTGGTGAATGGGATCGATGGTCTAACCTTCGATATAGCTTACGGTCTTTTGTTGCGAAACCGATTCCGCGATCCAACGGTAACGGTTGATCGCGATCCAACGATTGTGATATATCGCGATCTAATGACCACAATTGAATCGGCTGATCTCAAATCTCAAATTCACTTGCCAAGCTCCTTCCGCTTCAAAGCGCCGATCCGATCAGTCTTCCGGACATGATAAAGTATAGAGCCTCGTCTATAAATGGTTCAAGTCATGATTCCAAATCCGACTATGTTTTGCACTCATTTTTAGTGTAAATTGGGTTTTTCATTTGTGGGACCAAAACTATGTAAAAATACTTCGCCGACCCACATCAAACAATGATATTTAAAATAAAGGCCCCGGCTTCTATCCATCATACATTTAGGCATTTAAACATAACAAAACAAATGGATATTCACCCGGCCTGAATACAAAGAATCTGCAAGCATACAATGGTTTCCGGAGACTCAATAATTAATCACAAACACAACAATATCATTCATTCAACATAAAACGATTACAGAGTCTCACCTTGGCCGATTACACAAATTAAAAGACTCCTGTTTCAATTACAATCCACACACTATTCTTCTCTCCTAAATCCTTCCTCTTTGGGCTGATTATTCAATTAGTGGCCTCTGTTCCTAATCTTCCTGTAGGCTTACAATTCCTTCGTGAATCCTCTCTCACTGTCTCTCAAACCCCCCTTCTAGGAAAGAAAGGAAATTACATGTATGTTCTATCTAAGAGTTTCCTTCCACAAATGAAGGAATTCACTATATTTTAAGAAATCAAATCCTACTCTAACTAATCAATATAGCTAATTGGCTTGATCTCCATGCAGGGAGGATCATTTTCCATTTTATTCCCAATTCTGTTCAGAATTAGGCAACAACTAACCACTTACATAATTTGAAATTAATGCAAATTAAATAACCAATTCTTCCTCCAAACTTTCCTTAGCCACAACATGTGACAACATCATCACATTGCTAGCTAGGCCTAGATGCTCCTGCATAAGACTCCCAAGGTTAAAAATAATCATGATCTCCTGATCATGTGCTTCTGATCTATGTCCTCCTAGATCCCATACTTTGTTCAGTAGTCTGTCCTTGGTTAATGTTGTTGTTTGTTTTCCTTCACGTCTCCATACTTTATGCTACATTTCCCCACTAGCTATGCTCTCACTATCTATTGCTGTCTCTTCTATATATCTTACTACTTTTTTCTTCTCATCACAATTTATGTGAGGCTTCCACACTTTAATTTGCAATTTACCATTACCTTCACCCGTACCATTCTTTCCAGTCAATCTTCCTTCCTTCTTTTGTCCTCCATTTAGTTTATTGGAATGTTGTTGTATGAGTTCCCACAACTCATCAATTTCTTTGTCCACTTCACTTCTCAGCTGATGAATACTATTCTCTGTAAAAATTTCTCATTTCCCACCCCAGTTTTTAGTTTCACCTTGTTTCTCCAAAATAGTTAAATGCCCTTTCCCATATCCATACATTCAACAACTAGAAAATAAATTTTGCTGAAAACACAAATTCTGGAAATATTACAGAATGTTGGAAAATGCAGAAATAAATATCAGCACATACAAACAACCATTCAACTCATTTAAACACAGTGATTTTTGGTCAAGGTGACCCTGGAAAAACCCCCTAGAACTCTTGGGGAAAACCAGTTCGAAAGCTCATTCTTATTTCTGGAAAATGCTTTTTACAGTGAGAGAAATATTTAGCAAAAAATCAGCAAGTAAACTATTACAACTTATCTCGTTTTCCGTGCCTCACAGCCAACTGGAAAAACTTGCTAACAACAAAACAAAACAACAATAAATGTTGTACGGCCTCCTCAATTTTTGTGCCCAAATTTCAGCCTCAAATGCTGCTATACGGACTGCCTAGAAAAGCGTGCAAGCTGCCATAAATGTTGTTGTACGATTTTCCTCGAATTATGTGTAGAAAAACAATAGTACCGCTGTACAGATTTTTGCCTAGAAATGCATGCCAAGGTATAGCCACTTGTTGTACGGATTTTTTTCTCCTCGATTTCTATGCACTTGCTGTACGACCTCCTTGGAATCTGAACCAAAACTGGTGTACGACCTTTCTAGAAAATCGTTCCCAATATCTACCTTTCACTGTGTGCTAACTCAGCTGTACAGACTTGCTGAAATGCTGCCTTGTAATGTGTGCCAAGCTGCTGCTTCCTTCTCCTCCCTATCCAAAAATCTCCCTTGCTCTCTTGCTCTCATTCTCTCAATTTGTTCATGAAAGAATGAATGACATTTTCCTCCTTTCCCTCCTTTAATCTAACCCTAAGTGACTTTTGGGGAATCCCTAAATCCAATGTCTGAAATAGATTGAGATCTAGGGCTGAGATTAAATGCTCATTTAAATCTCACTTTTTATTTTTTAATTCACCCCACTTTAATAAAAACACACTTAGTCATTTATGTCCAAAGTCACTTTTCCTTTCTAATTTTACATTGACTTTATTAAAGTCACTTTAAAATTAGACTTTAGTAACTTTCTCACTTAAAGTCACTTTTAAATTAGATTTGACTTTATTAAATTATAAAGTCACTTTAGGAGAAAAATTAAATTCTTTTGGACACTTTTCCCTAGGCCAAAGATCAAAGCCTTAGGGAACCACCTGTCCTCTGGTACCAAATTTCAACGCTCCCTCTTACCGAGGAAGGTGTTCCTCACCACACCCATCTTGTCTCTGAAGTAGACATGCTTGCCCCGTGGTAAGGCTTTGGTAAGAATATCTGCAACCTGTTCATTAGTGGGAATATACTCAAGCTCCACAGCTCCCTTCTAAACATAGTCTCTGATGGAATGATATTTGATCCCGATATGCTTTGACCTGTCATGAAATATTGGATTCTCCGTGAGTTTAATGCAACTCTGATTATCACAGTAAATCACTAAAGGTCTCAATGGCTAACCAAATAAGCCAAACAACATCTTGCGAAGCCAGATGGTCTCACAACTAGCTAGACTGGCTGCCATATACCCTGCTTCCGCTGAACTCAATGCTACTGACTGCTGCTTCCCACTGAACCATGACACTACTGCCAAACCCAACCCAAAACAACACCCTGAAGTGCTCTTCCTATCAAAAGCACAACCTTCCCAATCAGAATCAATATAACCTGCCAATCTCACTCCATCTCCCTGCCTGTAGTCCAGATCATAATCCATTGTCCCCTACAAGTACCGCAAAATGTGTTTTGCAGCCACCCAATGAACTTTCCTAGGCTCACACATAAAATGACTCATCGTGTTGACTGCAAAACAAATATCTGGTCTAGTGTTGACCAAATATACATCAAGGAACCAATCAGCTGCCTGTACAATGTGGGATCCACCAACTCGGAATCTGAAGCATGAAGCTTCTTCTAGTTGGTGATCATCGGTGTCAACATGGGTTTACAATCCTCCATGTGGAATCTGCCAAGGATGTCCACAATATACTTCCCCTGCCCCAGGAAGAAATGCCCCTCCTCCTGCCACACCTCCAAACCCAAAAAGTAATGCATCAAGCCGATGTCCTACATCTCAAACTCCGCCGCAAGATCTCTCTTGCAGTGCTCTATGAGTCTCTCTGCACCTGTAATGATCAAGTCATCCACATGCAGCCACCAGAATGAGAGGCTCCTCACCTATCACAATATAGTAAAGGTTCGGATCTGGCTCACTCTTTGTGAAATCCATCCCCTGCAAATATGTATCTATCCTGGAGTACCAAGTTCTGGGAGCTTGCTTCAGGCCATAAAGGGTCTTCTTCAGTCTGCACACATGCGACTCCTTCCCATGCACCTCAAAGCCCTGTGGCTGCTCAATGTACACCTCCTCCTGTATGAAGCTAAATGCGGTCTTCATATCCATCTGGTGGATCTTCCAACCCATCTCTGCTGCTATCGATATAATGGAGCGAATCGAAATATATCGAGCCACGGGAGCGAAGGTCTCCTCATAATCTACTCCCTCTACCTGGGAGAACCCTCTAGCCACAAACCTTACTTTGAATTTCTCAATGCTACCATCTGTAGCATGCTTTACCTTGTAACGCCATCTAGAAGTAACCACGGACTTGCCCTCAGGCCTCGGCACTACCTCCCAAACATCATTCTTCATGATAGAAGAACACTCCTCCTGCATGGCCTCTCTCCAGACCTGCTGGCTAGCTGCCTCCTCATAGCTAGAAGGCTCAGAGTCAAGGATGCTGGTAACCATCGCCA
>APFE030856058.1:0-10120 GCA_000404065.3 Pinus taeda | reverse complement strand
CTTTTTATTTTTTAATTCACCCCACTTTAATAAAGACCCACTTAGTCATTTATGTCCAAAGTCACTTTTCCTTTCTAACTTTACATTGACTTTATTAAAGTCACTTTAAAATTAGACTTTAGTAATTTTATCACTTAAAGTCACTTTTAAATTAGATTTGAATTTATAAAATTATAAAGTCACTTTAGGAGAAAAATTAAATTCTTTTGGACACTTTTCCCTAGGCCAAAGATCAAAGCCTTAGGGAACCACCTGTCCTCCGGTACCAAATTTCAACATTCTCCTGCAACCGGATGTGTTCTTGCATAAGAACATCATAATCCATGTGCCAATGCTTTCTCCATGGTTCCCCTGCAATAATTCTAGTTTCTTCTTCTGATTTCTCATTCATGGCTTCATCATTTCTTACTTCAATTCCCAGTATACCTGCAACTCCACAAATTTCTTGAAAACTAAGAATTCTTCTTGCTTTCTTAGATACTTGGAATACTCCTTCTAGTAACTTAATTTCTTCACCCTTAAGGATTATGGCATCATATTTGTCTCCTTCTGAAATTTCATCTTCAACCTCTTCTTCATCAATAACTCTGTGTTACACAATAGTATTATTGTTACTATCATCTCTTGAACTCATCTCTATTTCAAAAATTTCATTCTGTAAATTGAGCATCATTTCATCTTTCTGAGACATTCTGATCTCACCCTTCCTTACTTCGATCTGATATTCAGAATCAACTCCTTGTTTCAAATTGACTTCACATTGCCTTGTTTCTGCATATAAACCTTCACCATAATCAATCAATTCATCAAACACAAATGCTTTACCATGTTTCCTCATTATGCCAACATTTCTAACAACTTATTTTCCATATTTGTCATCCATGACAAATTCTTCATTCTTATTCAGTTCTGGTTGTACAATTTGATTACTTATCCTTTGGTTTCCTTGCCTCTTCTCCAAAAGACTTGACTCATGCCACAAATCTGCCATCTCATTTGGAATTTCTCCCAAGTGCTCTACACGATCTTCACTAACTTCATTGTCTGCAACATCAGTCTTTAGTCTTTCTTTACTCTAGCTTTCTTCAAGGTTAATAATCTTCAATAATTGTTTAACATCTACCAAGTCTTTTGTATCAATCTTCAGTAGCTACTTTCCTTTGGCTTCAGTCCTCAATAGTTGTCCAATACCCGCATAATTCATTACAGCTATGTTTAACAACTGTTCTTTCCCTTGCATCACAAGATTATGTGAATTTCCTTCTTCTAACTTCTGAAAAATCATATCTTTGCTTTTCCCTTCACTTATGACAACACTAGACAGTTGCCTTACTTCAGTGTATCTTTCTGAATAAACCATAAGATTCTCCATTTTCTTTGTGTTAGCTTTATCAATTTTCCTGAGAAAACTCTTTGTTCCATATTCATATGAATGGATCTCTTTCTTTCCAAATATTCCTTTGATCTCAATAATTCCTTTTCCATCCTCCTTTTGACTTATCCTTTGGATGTCATCTGACTGGACATCTTCCTTCACTTGACTGTAACTTCTCTCTTTATTCTTCATATGACTATGAATAGTCATCTCTTCACCTGTTAATATAATAGTTTCCAACAACGGCTTGTTTTCCCTCAAGTTTACATGACTTTCAAACACACAACAATCATCAGTTTTTAGAATACAAGATCCTTCATCCTCTTTTGATGCTTCCAGCACCAATCTTCCATCATAGATTTTCTGGATTTTAGTAGATCCTTCTAGTTTTGAATCCATTCTTTTGGGTGTCTCCTTCTCTAACAAATCAATATGAATCTGTTCAAGCTCCCTGAACTCACTTATCAGCTTGGCATTCCACCTCTGTTGCAATAACTTCCACTTGACCCTTTTCTTAATTCTCCATCTGTATCTTCGGTCTTTACTTATCTTTCTTTGTACTTCCAGACTAATCTCTTGTTCTTCATTCTTTTGCCACTTGCTATACTTCTACAATATAATGCCTTCCTCAAATTCATTCTCATGTTGCTAATCATCTCTTTTAAATTGATGGTTCCTTCCATCTTTATCCTGTTGGATTAATACTTCTGTCTCCTTCATGTCTCTAAGGACATGACTTCCTTGTTGTTCCTGATCTTTCATTTCACCTTCAAATAACCTCTGCTCAATTTCTCTGATTTCAGCATCATATTTATTAATGTTGTCTTCCATACCTGCAGTCACATCATTAACTGAAGAGCCTAAACATTTAATTAACTTTGTAAATGTTAGAGACATTTCATCCTTATCATGCATAGTAACCATATCCTTTTATTCATCAAGTTCTGAAAGCCTAATTTCTCCTTCAAGTTCCTTGAGAAATCTTTCCAAGAATTCTATTTCCATGTGAAATCTCTCCAATAGTTCATCACAACTTCCATCCTCAGCTTCATTCTTTTTCTGGCAATCCTCCTGAGTTATCCTGTTTTCTGCACTATCATATTGCAAAGTTATTTTATCAATTTCATCAGAAAAATTCATTTGCTTACCTTCTTGTAATACCACTATGGCATTTTCATTAGACTTCTTATCTATATCAACTTCATCTGACTGTCTCACACCAAATAGAATTTCATCTATGAACTCTTTCTGCTGCAATAAATCAGCACTTGCTTCCTCTAAAAGGCATTCTCCACCGTACTTCACCTCAAGAGCTTCATTTCTGTTTGTGACAGTTTCACCAGACTGTCCATCATCCTCTGCATATCCTGCAAACATACACAAACTCTAAGAATTAAAATCACAAGGCTTCATTGCCTCATCTGCTTCCCTTGTCATCATATCTTCTAATTGTTCTGAACTATGCCAATAGTCCATGAGATCTTCAGCCGATCTCCCATTATCCTCTTCACCCAACATTTCACCCTGTTCTGGTCTACAAATGGAAACTTCCATTTCTACTTCTGCTTCTCTAAGGTTTTCCATCAACCACTTTACCTGTCTTTGCTGCAGCTTTCTCTGCAACTTAGGCCACTTCACTGGCTTTCTCTTCAAGACCCAACCTTTTCTTTGTTTCTCCTCTAGCATCATTACCAACACATTGAGTTCTTCTCTTATCTCAACTATTTCCTTGTCAAGCTCTGCTTGACTCATCCATTCCCTATGGATTATTTGAGTACTCTTCTCCTCCATCTTGTAGCCTTCTTCTGAACCTTCCATATGACTTTCCATAGCCATCTTCTCTTCTGTGTGAGCTCCTACACCTGCAACCAATAAACTTCCTTCTAAGTTGATCTTCGCCCCAAGCTTCTCCTCTGCCTGGTCTCTAAGTCCTCTTTCCTTAGAAATTGCACTAAGAACTCTTTCTATCTCTCTCTCTCTCTCGGGTTGGTTGCTCCACTCACTTCTCTTAAGGACTCCTTTGTCCCTATCTATTCCAAGCCTCAACTGGAATGAGGTTCTAATACAATCTCTAAGAACTTCCCAAAAGTTCTTCTACAATCTTACTACTGTAGTTTGGTGCCAAACTTTTCATTTATCCAACCGCTGCAACTTTCTTAACTTTGTAGTCATAACCTTCATAAGCAAGACATCATTCTCACAGGAAAGTTTCTTCCTTTTTTCTGCTCTGATACCAAAAATGATGCAACGATATGGCTGCCACACCCTAACATCTTATCATGACTATTTCATCCTTATAAAGCTTTAAAGCTTCATCCCTAATATAGATATTGGAAGCATTCGCATATGCTTTTGCTTTAAGCCAGGACCAATTAAACTTATCGGGACTCCATAACACTATTGTAGGTGTTTTATTCCACTTTTTTCCTTAAAACCCCTAGCAACACTTTTATTTGAAATACACAGGAATACGAGAAATACACGGGAAACCCGCTCCACACAAATAAACGGATCTCAAATATTTATAAGTTGCTTCTATATATCGGCGGGTCCTTCCTTTAGTCCATCACCTTCCTATTGCACGCTCCAATCACCGATCCCTGATCGGTTGATCTCCACCATTCAACACATCCTTCGATCCAACGGTCCACATTTACTTTGAACATTTAAATTGACACATCAATTCTCCACTGTCGATCTACTCATAATGGATTCGACAACTCACATATTATTTCGAGTAGACAATTTATACGGGGATTAACCGCCCGATAAGGCAGTTTCCCTATTCACCCTTGCTGCTATGTCTCGAGTGGTGAATGGGATCGAGGGTCTAACCATCGATACAACTTACGGCGTTTTGCTCGCCCAAAAACTACTTCTACTGTTGCGAAACTACTTCCACGATCCAATAGTCACGATTGATCACGATCCAATGGTTGCAATATATCACGATCTAATGACCACGATTGAATCAGTCGATCGCAAATCAAAAATTCACTTGCCAAGCTCCTTCCTTATCAAAGCTCTGATTCGATTCGTCTTTCGGACTTGATAAAGTATAGAGCCTCGTCTATAAATGGTTCAAGTCCGGATTCCATATCCGACTATGTTTTGTGCTCATTTTTAGTGTAAACTGGGTTTTTCGCTTGCAGGACCCAAATTGTGTAAAAAGACTTCGTCGACCCACATCAAACAATGATATTTAAAATAAATGACCCGACTTCTATCCATCATATGTTTAGGCGTTTAAACATAACAAAACAAATGGATATTCACCCGGCCTGAATACAAAGAATCTAAAAGAATACAAGGGTTTCTGCAGACCCGCTAATCAATCACAAACACATCAATATCATTCATTCAACATAAAACGATTACAGAGTCTCACCATGGCCAATTACACAAAATAAAAGGCCTTTGTTTCAATTACAATCCACACACTATTCTGCTCTCCTAAATCGTTCCTCTTTGGCCTGATTCTTCAATTAGTGGCCTCTATTCCTAATCTGCCCGTAGGCTTACAATTCCTTCATGAATCCTCTCTCACTGTCTCTCGAATCCCCCTTCCAGAAAAGAAAGGAAATTACATATATGTTCCATCTAACAGTTTCCTTCCACAAATGAAGGAATTCACTATATTTTAAGAAATCAAATCCTACTCTAACTAATCAATATAGCCAATTGGCTTGATCTCCACGCAAGGAGGATCATTTTCCATTTTATTCCCAATTTTGTTCAGAATTAGGCAACAATTAACCACTTACATAATTTGAAATTAATGCAAATTAAATAACCAATTCTTCCTCCAAAATTTCTTTAGCCACAACATGTGACCACACCATCACATTGTTGGCTAGGCCTAGATGCTCCTGCATCATAGTGCAATAAAAAAGCTCCTCAAGATGGCAATTTACAAAAGGACAACTTAGATCCATCTGATATAAACTCAATAAGACAATAGACTAAATCTGACCAGAACCAAAACCATTTCCAAAATAACATACAATCCAAATTTCTCCACAAACTAGATGCCACAAAGCAATGAAACAACAATACACAAGTACATTCGTTCCAACCCAAAAAGATTTCAACTGTACATTCGTTCCAACAAAAACATTAAGTGAAATTACATCTTTTAACTGTTGGCATTATGACACAGGTTTGGCACTATGGCACAGGTATTGTCCTTGATGGCAACTCACTCAAAGGGAAAATCAATTAGTTCAGGCTCTCAGAATGAAAGAAAATAAGGTATACGCAAGTTCCTCTTAAAAAAGTCGCGTATACACACGGGATTGCTGATAAGAAGTCGCGTATGCGTATATACGCACTTTCATGCACGAAAAAGCATGTACATATGGGAAAATTTATGTGTGGTCCATGGTATTTAGTCCGGCATATTTAATCCTATGGTTTTGGTCCTTGGTAGTGCATCCAAAAGTGTTGAACCCGGGTATTGAGTCCCTAGTATTGATTCTCAATGGTTTTGGATCATGGTTTGAGTAAGATCTAGACTATAAAAGAGGAAAGAGATCATTTGGCAAGGGGATCAACTAAGTGTTGAATATCTTAAGAGAAGCAAGAGCTGGATACTAGTGATTGGTTTATTGTGCATTGCTGGATCTGAACCAAGGAGGAACCTGAGCGCTAAAAGATGGATAAGTTTTATTGATGGATCAAGATGTTAAGGCTTGAATAATAGTATCTTTGTAACTTTTGATCTGTTATAATTGGCACATGATTAGATCTATAAATCTGATAATCTGAGTATAACTGACGTCTGATTAAGTAAAAGGGTAAATTATCTTTTATAGATCTATACGCAGGTTCAGCGAGGCATAGGCGCGTCTACACGCAAGTTCAGCAACTGAAGGAAGCGTATACGTTGGTTGGCATTAATATAGCTGCGTATGTATGTAGGTTTCTACATAGTGAAGTAGTGTACGCTTCATGAAATATGCTTTAGCTGCTTCTGTTTATTACTGTAGTATTCTGGATTCAGAGTTGGTTACTGTTACTGCTTTCTGGTTACAACATTCTGAAAAGTGTTTTGGTTGATTCTATATTGGGTTGTACAAAGGAGATTGATTGTTGCAGATATACTCGATGTATGATTGATTTTATTCATGGATCCAGTTTGAAAATTTATGAAACGTGGTCCCTGGAAGAAAAGAGAAGGTTGTAGCCTTCTGTAGGTAGCAGCCTGCGTACTAGTACCTCAGCTAGTACAATAGCTAAAGGGGGTTGTAGCTCCCTTCCAGGTGAAGCTGGAGAACAAGAGAAGGTTGTAGCCTTCTACAGGTAGCAACCTGCGTACTGGTATATGACTACACTGGTACATAATCATTGTAAAAAGAAGTTTCTAATTGAAAGAAGATAGAGACAAATTCCAGCAGGTGGTTTTCACCCACATTGGGTTTCCAACTTACATCTTGTGTTCTTTTGTGTGACTGTCTGCTCTATTTTTCTGTTCCTGGTTACTGTTTATATGGTTCTGACACAGATTAATGATCAACATCTGAAGAATAAATTAAAATTATAAGTCTGCAAGCTATACGCGAGTTTCATTAACCAGAGTTGCGTATACACGCTGTTTTCACTAACCGAAGTAACGTATACAAATTTTTGTGTGAACTGAAAAAGAATTTAATAATACTGATTCACCCCCCCTCTCAGTGTTATTTCCAACAATTGGTTTCAGAGCAGGTCCTTCAAAAGAAGCTTGACCGCTTGAAGGAAGATCTATCATCATGAGCCACTATGAGAGAGAGGCATCCATCAGGCCACCAATTTTTGATGGGAGCAACTTCATCTTTTGGAAGGTAAGAATCACAACTTATCTTCAATCTCTTGGTACAAAAGTTTGGGATATTGTGGAAACAGGATATACATTTCCTTCAGCAACTCCTACAGATACGACTGGTAAGAAGCAGTATGAAACAAATGCAAAGGTTGTCAATACTCTATTAGGGATTCTATCTCAATCAGAATTCATCAAGGTTATGCAGCTCAAAACCGCAAAAGAAATATGGGACAAGATCGTTCTGAGCTATGAAGGAGATGAACAGGTAAAACGAGAAAAACTACAAACTCTTAGAATTCAATATGAAAGTCTCAGAATGCACAATGATGAAAGTGTGGCTAACTATTTCCTACATATAGATGAGATTGTAAATTGTATGAAAAACTTGGGTGAAGAAATAAAAGAAGTTGTTTTGGTTGAAAAGGTTATAATATCTTTGTCTTCTAAGTTTGATTCAAAAGTTTCTGCCATAGAAGAAAAGAAGAATCTACAGAGCCTTACCATGTCTCAACTGCATGGAATTCTAACTGCTTATGAAATGAGAAAAGGTGGACCATTAGACAAGAGAGAAGCCGCATTCAAAGCCTTGGGAAAAGGAGATTACAATGAGTCAGGATATATGTCTGAAGAAGAGGAAGAATCAAACTTTGTCAAGAACCTTCAACGAGAAACTGGAAGATTCAGAGGTAAGCTGCCTTTCAAATGCTTTGATTGTGGAAGAGTTGGTCACTATGCTGCAAAGTGTCCTTATAAAGATAAATTAGACAAAGGTAAGGAACCTGTTAGATGGAACAGAAAACAGAATGTAAGTAAGAGCTATTACACACATGAAGACAACGATGGATTGTCAAATAGTGATGAAGGTGAACAAGGTAATGATGGTAGGCTTTTGAAGATGATGACTTTTTGGATGCTAAAGATGAAGAAGATCTTTATGAAGAAATTTCTAAACTCAAAATCTGTTTAGAAGAAAAGAACATGGTTATAGACACTCTAACATTCCAACTTGCTGAAAGGGAAAAACATAATGAAAAGTTAGAATGTGAAATTGTGGGGCTTAGAAAAGATATTGAGAAAACAAAAGCACTTAATCTTAAATTTGCTAAATGTCCTTAAACTTTAGATGAGATTATCAAGGTGCAGCATTCTCCTCTAATCAAGACAGGTCTTGGATATACTGAAAAAGCATCTCAAGCTCAGAAGCAAGTGCAGAAGCCATCTACCTCCAAAAGTTATCTTGATGCTGCAAAGGAAAGTGAACAAGCTGAGAATCGACAGCATAAGCATAATACAGATCACTAGGTAAATCAGGGACAATCTACTTCAAGAATGAACAGAAGCTACAACCAACCACATGTAAATCATTCTCAATTTACCTCAAGAAGGGATGTTTATGGAAACTACAATCATTTGGTCGGTAGGCTTGATAATCGCAGAAATTTCTTCAATGGCCAATGTTTCTCTTGTCATAAATTTGGCCACAAAGCTGCTCATTGTGTTTCCTACAAGACTATCATGACTAGAGAAGCTAAAAAACAAAGGAGTATGACTGGGATCATGAAAAGAACCTACAATAACTTTTCTGCTCTTGAAAATGAAATAGAATGTTCTATCTGTAATAACTTCGGTCATGAAGATTCTGAATGCAGGAGTAGGTTTCGGCAAACAACTCAGAAGGAGCATGCTTCATTGAGTCCCAAAACATGGAAAAAGAAATAACCGAAACTAGAAAGATGTGGGATAGCCTTATATGCAGAAGGACAGGAAAATCAATGGTACATTGACAGTGGATGCTCGAAACACATGATAGGTGATAAAGAAAAACTTCAGTCATATACTGCCTTAGAAAAAGAAAAGAAGGTCTCATTTGGAAATGACACCCCTGCATTCATAAAAGGTAAAGGTTCTGCTTGTTTGAAAGAGAAAGTCAAAGCTGGAAATGTTATGTATGTTGATGGCTTAAAGCATAATTTATTGAGTGTCAGTCAAATGTGCGATCAAGGAACTGAGGTAATATTTCAATCAAATGGATGTATTGTTCGTGAGCTTGATACAGGAAAAATATTGATCAAAGGCATAAGAACTCCAAATAATTTATACATATTCAAAGAAGGAGAACAACAATGCTATATAAGCAAGAATGATGAACATTGGCTATGGCACAGAAGATTGGGGCATCTTAGCTTCTATCAGATAAGGAAAGCATGCAAATATCAGGTGGTTCATGATCTTCCTGACATTAGAATTCCAGACAATACAATATGCAAATCATGTCAGTTTGGTAAACAAACCAAAAAAAATTTCCCTAAAAAGGAAGGATCAGCTAGTAGGCCACTTGAACTTGTCCATACTGATATATGTGGTCCAACTAGGAAGAGGTCACCTTGAGGAGAAGAATACTTCATATTGTTCATTGACGACTTCTCAAGGATGTGTTGGATAGGACTCATGAAGTATAGATGAAGCTTTCGAAAAATTCAAATCATTCAAAGCCTTGGTTGAAAACGAATCAGATCGTAGAATCAAATGCCTCAAGTCTGATCGAGGAGGGGAATTTACCTCAGATGAATTTTTCGATTTTTGTGAAGAACATGGAATAAGAAGGGAATTTTCTACTGCAAGAGCTCCTCAACAAAATGGAGTAGTGGAAAGGATGAACAGAACGGTTCAACAAATGGCTCATGCTATGCTTGATGAACCTGGAACTCCTACAACCTTCTGGGGTGAAGCCGCATTTGCTGCAGTTACTATTCTCAACAAGACAAACATCTGGGTAAACAACACTCAGACTCCTCATGAACTTTGGTATGGTAAGACTCCCATGGTAAAATATTGTAGGTTTTAACCCCGTACAGAAATTACCTGCATACGAATTCTAAATCATAGGAAAAAATAAAAATGCGAGAGCATAACACATAAAACACATATACACAGAGATTTCC